>JAHZNA010000587.1:0-13485 GCA_027743935.1 Sinodicranocentrus sp. ZH6 | reverse complement strand
CATAATTTTTCAAACCTTAAAAGCAATGCCAGCATTGTTTACCAGCACATCGATTCCACCATGAGTTGCTTTAATGAAGTCCCGGAATTTTATAACGCTGCTATCTGAATCCGTATCCAGTTGATGAAATTTGGGTTCTAGCCCTTCCTGCCAATAAAATCATTTTAAGGTAGAACCGACAAGAGAAACTTTAAATTATTTATTGGCTTCTTTAAGTTCATTGCAAAAAACCTGCTGCAAAATTTTAATAGCTTCTCGTCCCCTGACTTCATCTCTCGCTGTGAGATACACAACCCCATTGAGCTGTTTACAAAGAGCTCGAACTATTGCTAGTCCGATTCCTTTATTCCCTCCAGTTACAACTGCTACTGTGTCAGTCATCTCTCAAGTTATAATAATCGGACCGTGAGTTCAGGAAACCTGAAACCAGAAACGAACTCTAAATTTGGCTACAGAAATTTCGTCACTGAAAATGCAAGTCAAAATACACACTTGGTGTTAACTCACAGCAAGGACACAGTGGAATGAGTGGAAGTTTACAAATGAAACGCTAAGAAAGGAAGAGCGATTATTTTCAGAAGGATTAGCGATTATTTACTGTGAGATCTTTTTAAGAGCCAGGAAAAAAAAGTTCAACAAAAGAAAGTCTCTAGTCATTTCATCATCATTATCATCCGTTTCTTTGCAATAATTGTCATGGTCTATCGTTTAACGTTTGAGCCAGAGGCGTGAAGTTGATTTTTTTTGTACATTTGTAAGTACAGTTGAGTTGAGGGAGAGCACTTAATATGAATGTTACTTCACAATGTAATTTGGCAAGAAGCAAGCAATCTTTACACGCACATGGTGGTAGTTCACAAACGTTCAACGTTTACGCCATATCAAATCATGAAGCATCGTCTAATTAAATCATTAACTAAATAATTTTATATCCATTATCCAAAAGAGTATAAAGATATTAGATGATGCCGGGGGATTTCCAAGTAAAAACATTTTAAAAATTCACCTACTTGCATTGTTACAAAAATTGTTAGTTCAGCTAGTTCAGTTTAGCTTCTTGTCCAGGGTTAAAAAATATACTAGTATTCCAATGTATATTTTATGCCAACAAATATTTAGGTATATTCAGAGTGTGCTTTGCGTTAACAATTCGTGTTCAGAATTAAAATCATGAATCATCTGCAATCTGTTCTGCGCTGCCCCAGCGCCCCCAGCAAGCTAATTACAACTAAGCAACAAGCACTGTCAAATGAATCCGTGGAGAGGAAAACAACATTGCTGCATGATTTTTTTACCACTGCCTGCAAATCACACTGGTATATTTGTTTCATTCGTCGAATTCCTTCTTGATTTATGCTTTTCTCAAATTAGAAAGATATTAATTTGTGTTTAAGAGTGTGAAACAACTAGAAAAAATTGATGCAGGTTTAGAAGTGAAGAGGGAAAAATAAACAACTTCTCCCCACATGATTTGACGAAATAGCACATTATACAGCCATACGTAGCATTCAGTCGCAGTCTATATTTTTCTACTCTTCATTCTTCGATATAAAATGAAAACCACAGTGGGCCTTTTTTTAACCAGTTCCTTTTATAAACCTTGCGTTTATCATGTAATTTTGAATGTGAACGTTGCCATTATTACAGCTAATGAAAAGAAACTTTTAGGCTCTCACTTCTGTAATGAGAAAATTGTTGAAATCAGCTCATAAGTATGAAAGTAAACAATTTTGTAATTAGTGATGAGTCACTTTCCTCCATTTATGTATCACCCACTTGAAGCTAAAATAGCATTGGTGTAGGCTGCAAAAACAAAGTTGGAGCTTTGAAGCCAATGATATGCAAAATTACTTATTATGTATGCCCTCGATTGCTAAAAATGATGAGATGAGCGAAACCGGATGAGTGTGGGTTGTATCCTTCAGACAGAAACTTCGGTTTCTTCCTCGCAACTTCGCGATTGTTTTTTGCATGTCTTGTTCATATCAAAATTAACTCAACGTAACACAAGAGAAACGTGGTTCATTTGCTCCTTGAAATTGGAATGAATGCTGTTATTTAAGAGAACAAAAAAAGTTATGCATAAGGCATAACAGTGTAGAATGAAGTAGTTAATGTAATTGGTCATTAGGCACCTGTATGTGTGAAGCATTTTATTAGAACCCAAATCCGTGTTTAGCCATTACTTTTATCAAACGCAAACTGTTACAGAATATTACGGATATTGTACATACATAAGAATTTTCTTCTTGCACTTGCAGTTGTAGGTATATGAATAACCAGTTCATAATAGGAAACATATATGACTACTTAAGTCTAAATATATACGGTATTGTATTTTGTACCTAGTCCGTGTAAGGGTATTAAATGTTACGACGTAATGATACCAAGACTTCAAACTTCCATTTTTTTGTACAACTGTTCGCAGTCAAAAGTTGTCATTGAACAATCTCAGACTTCCAGACCATTCTACACACTTCTATTCTAGTGATTCGTCATCTCAAGGTTATTCAAGTCATTACGCACGTGAATTAAATTGAGTGAGACACTGTCAAATTCAACATTATCAGAAGTTTACAAGTATAAATAATAAGCAATTCCCTTACAGTAGGAGATAAAGTAACTAAAACCCATACCCAAAGTGGCAGTACATTATAGTTTGTCAGAGCGTTCTCTAGTGTTTTATCTGGAAAAAAATTAAAAGAAACCTAGACAGTCACTATTAGCAATGCCTCCATTGTACAAACTTCGATATTTTAACGCGATGGCTGCTGCAGAGCCGATCCGGTGGATATTCGCGTATGCAAATATTGCTTACGAAGACATTCGAATCGAAAAGGAGAACTGGCCAGCATTAAAGCCAAGTCAGTGACATTTCCGAGATTAGAACTGGGGAACTGAAGAAGTACACAAGTATAGTACACATATCATTGCATGTTATAATATGTCGAAATAAATATTTTCTAGCTATGCCATGGAATAGCCTTCCAGTTTTGGAAATAGATGGTCAACTTTTGGCCCAATCTTCAGCGATTGCACGCTATCTGGGGAAAAAATATGGATTGGTGGGTGATACCGAAATGGAAGCTGCAAAGTGCGATGAATACATGGATGCTGTAACTGATTTAAGACAGGGTTAGTGTCTCGTTGCTTGCATATATATTGAATTTAAATAAGGTCGCAAACTTGTTTTCAAATTAGCTGATTGTATGTTTTTGTTTAGAAACCCGCAAATACTTTTTTGAACAAGATGAAGAAAAGAAACAGGAACTGAAGCAGCAACTCAAAGAGTCTACTGTTCCTAAATATATGCAAAAGTTTACCTGTATATTGGAGAAAAATGGATCTGGCTATCTTGTCGGTAGAAAAGTAACTCTTGCAGACATTTTCGTAGCACACAACGTCGTCCAACTATTTAAACTTTTGTCTCCTGAAGAAATGGAAAATTTCACAGTGGTGCAGAAGCACGTAAACCTAGTTGAGGGCCAACCTGGTATCAAAGAGTGGATTAATAAAAGACCCCAAACACTGTTTTAAACTTTCGTCCGAATATTTTTGTAGGTTTATTATTACAATTACAAGTTAGATAAATATATAGTTTCTTGGTATCATTGTAACTGAACTATGATCTGCAATAAAGTTGATTTGATGATGACGATGATGATTTAAATTTAAATACAAAATTTATCTTAAAACATTCTAACTCATCGACGACGGTTTCGGATTTTAAACTAAAAATAAACAATATAAATTTAACTATCGGTATTAAACAAAGATTACTAAGAACAGGTATTAAAACTATCAACAACAGATCAAAAACATAAAAATAGACAGAAAACAGAGTTAAAAATTCCATCAAAAATCAATAAAAATAAACTGGAAAATGGCATATAGCTTATGGGAACCAAGATAATGGTATTAATTATTGATAGTATACATATACATACATACCTTTTCATTATCGTATATACCTAACCATATCAAGGTACCTACATTATGTAAGTACATTCTTGTGGTTGTGATTGTACAGTTGACGGCAATCAATATGTTCTATTACATTGTCATTAGTCATTGCCATGTTAAACCATGCCATGCCATGAAAAAAATAGCCCGATAACACGAATATGATATCCTTATCCATTTTTATTTCGTGCTTATCGGGGATACCACAAGAGGTTCAAGAGCTACGACAACCTGAAACAAAAACTATCACAGGGCACATATAAAACTGACATTGGTATTCTGATGATAAAGGCCAGCAGAATTGATAACATTTTGTCAGACAAAAACCTGATCAATGTAGTTGATCTGTTTTTCTACGTTTCCGATTTTTTAGTTTAGTAAAAGCGATATAACAGGTTAGTCTGGATTTCTGGAATAAACTTAAACATGTCTACGTACAAACTTTATTATTTCAACGCATGCGGTGTCGCAGAACCAATAAGACTTTTATTTGCCTACGCAAATGTGAAATTTGAAGACGTCAGATTTTCCAGAGGACCAGAATGGAATCAACTAAAACCACGTAAAATAGCTACCAAGTCCAAACATTCTTTTAAGTTAAAGGGTCATTCTGATTTTGCACAATTTTTATTGTAACTTTCCAGAAATGCCTTGGAATGTGGTGCCAGTTCTTGAAGTGGATGACCACAAAATTTCCCAATCAAAGGCAATTGTGAGATTCCTAGGAAAGAAGTTTGGATTAGCTCCTGTAGACGAGTTGCAACAAGCAAAATGTGACGAATATATTGACGCCGTGGTCGATCTGCGCACAGGTGTGAATGTTAATTTGATTTTAAATTATTATTTAATTAGGAAATTCTCTAACCTTCTGGTGTGCTTATCACAGAGGGTAAAAAGTTTCATCGAGAACAAGATATTCAAAAGAAGTCTACTCTCAAGGAGCAATTTCTCGCCGACGACTTTCTCCGGTATATGAAAAAGTTTTCACAGATTTTGCAGAAATCTGGAACTGGCTACCTGGTCGGGGACAGTTTAACTTATGCTGATATATTTGTTGCATACACTGTGGAACAAATTGTAAAATGGATGGATGACCCCCAAATTTTGGAACAATGTCCTGAAGTTAAAGCCCATGTTTGTATGACTATGAATCAAACGGGCATCAAAGAATGGGTTAACAGTCGTCCAAAAACTGCTTCCTAACGCAAATGTAAATATACTGTCGCGCTATAAATGAATTGAACAATGTCCTGAAGTTAAAGCCCATGTTTGTATGACTATGAATCAAACGGGCATCAAAGAATGGGTTAACAGTCGTCCAAAAACTGCTTCCTAACGCAAATGTAAATATACTGTCGCTGTAAATGAATGGATTAAGTAGCTCCTGCAACGTCTTCTGTTCAACTTATTTAATATTTCAAAATTCAATAATTATTATTTATTCGGTCAAAATCTTTTATTTGTACATAGATATTCTACCCTATTTAATGTCATCATATAACTTAAAACGTTTTCTGCGCACATTTTCATCTTCCACACTTGCACTCTCTCCCTCATCATTACTCTGGCGAGGCTTCGCGGTCTGTTCTGTGCTTCCACTGCCGCTATCATCATAATCTTGGCTTCTTTCTGTGTACCTCTCTTCGTCATCGCCATTACTGGTGTTTTGTGAACTTTCCGTGCTAACTGGTGGAGGCTGTTGAGGATCTGGATCTGAATGTGAAATTTCGTCATCATCTGTTACCCTTAGAGTAGAGCTTATGTCGTGATTTCGTGCAGTTGTTTCAGGATTATAAAGAGGGACAGGAGGTCCTGGGGAGGTAATTATCAGTGGTCGTTCTTTGGTGTATCCACTGTTGCTATTTCTGCCAACAGAATTTTCAACTTGGTCTTCTGCCGGTGGTTTTGGTGACTGTTGTGGAGTAGTAAGCAGTTTGTGTCGTTCTACAAAATGTAATAAACAGCTATAGTGAAATATGTTATACTAAAATTTACAATTAAATAGTTAATAGATAAAAAGGTATGTGTTTTACCTTGTTGTTGCAACTTGCGAATCTCTTCATCAAACTGCTGCAAAGTGTTGATAAATCCCGAATCGTATGTCTCGTCAGTAGGACTGTCATTTCCCTCAGGACCGAATCCATAAGCACCCTCTCGAGCTTCCCGTCCAGCACTGTCAAACTCAATCTCACCATTTCCCCTGCTGGCCTTGCGGGACGACGGTGGCCTTCTATTTCTTGGCTCTTGCTCTTCTTTTTGCGTATTCTCGCGGTCTGCTCCTTCATCACTGACGTCCTTATTATCACCTCTATTAGTCTCTCGGTTACTAGATCGGGACCTGTAGTTTGAATCATTGTCAGTAGAGCCTTTGCTGAGTTTACTGTTCCCACGCCCTCCATAGTCATAGTAATCATCATCCACTGCCCCGCTTCCAAAGTTGTCATCTAATCCTACAAAGTCATACTCAGGGTCGTTGTTAGTGTTGTCACCTTGTTCAGTATCATAGTCATTGCCACCGTACTCGGGTGGATTGTAAGCACGGCCGTTATCAAATCTCAAATTGTTTCTTGGAGATGGCTCTGCTGAAGTGTCTTCTTCAGTTGACCTCCCACGTTTCAATGGTCTTGGACTAAAATAATCCGCCCTGTCCTGGTATTCTATCTCTGAGCTGGAATCGTCCTTTCGATCCTCTGCGCGAATAGGGCTGTTTGATTGGGCAATTTTCTCTTTACTATCTGGAATAGGTTCACCGTAGAACCGATCAGATTCTGGGTCAAATTTCAAAGGGGGGTCATCCAAAAGTGGATTTGCTCTAAAGTGATTTTGGAAATCCTCAAATGGTTCTTCTGATGGTGGATCTCGTTTATTCGACTTTTTTCTTGGAGGGGGCAACACTCCAGGATGTCCTTTGCGGTATAAATCCTCTAAAGAGTCAGGGATTGCCGGGGATGTCAAATCGTTAGCCTTTTTACCGCCCCTGGGGATATTACCAGAACCTCTACTAAAGTGAAAAACTTGCTGTTTGGGAGCTTCATTTTCCTCCTCATTGCTTCTTCCTCCAGGAACAGAGTATATATCCGAACTGGGGTCCTCGAATGGACTTTTTGAACTTGGATATTTTTCAGTGACTTTGCCCTTCTCTATTACAATTTTCCTTTCATTTTCTCTTCGTCTTATTGTTGGAGACGAGAATGCGTCACTTTTCCGTTTCCGCAATCCTCCTTGATTTTCTTGTTGCGGTTGGTTGTTTGGTAGAAAGCCTGCAATGTTTCTAGAAATTATTGTGTGTGTAAAGTTACCTTTAGTTCCGAATGTGGAATGACCATCATTATAATCCTTTAAATCTTCGTCACTAATATCCTGGTCGTTATACGGGATTTGCTGATTCAAATTGATTACTACTTTTTTTTCTTTACTATTATTGTCTTCGCCCTTGTTATCATAGTCCGATTCGACAGAAGAGACTTCCCTTGAAATTTCAGACGAACGTGATTGTGGTCGGAAAGACTTAGAAGTTTCTGAGCCGACTCCGGAGCCCTTCTTGTACTTAACGGAAGGTCTATTTTTTTCAGTTGTTGCTCTAGGTTCAGCAATCAAACTGCTTTTAGCAAAAAGGCGATGAGGTAAATGGCTATCTTGAGAGTGCACAACTTTCCGCTCAACTTGAACCACCTCAAGTGTAAAGTTTTTTCTTTCTTTTTGAGGAATTTCGTATTTTTCATCAGAAGTGGATTTGAAGGATGGCCGGAAGCGACGAATTCCTTTCCGGAATTTGCCACCTTCGCTCTCGCCTTCAGATTTTGCTGTTGAGCGGGCAGAGGTGGATAGTGGTGATGACGAGGGCGGTACTACACTACCAATTTTGAGAACTTTCAAGACAGGTTGGTTTGTAGAGGGAACTTTTGTGTTTGGAGTTGACGTCTTCTCCTTCTCATCTTCATCGGATCCAAAATCAAGTTGCCGTTTCAAACGACTGCTATTGTTTTCTGTAGATTCTGCATTCTTTTCAGAAGGCCGTGGTGTTTTGAAATGGGATCTGAAGACCCCTTTTAAAGCGTCATGCCGATGAACGTAGTGATGATCGTGGCTGTGAGGGTGGATGGGTTGTTGTGTGGGATACGAGTTGAGGTTATTCAGAGATTGGTGTTGGGATGGGTGGAGTGGAAGATCTGCGTTTTATGTGGAAAATGAGAATTAGTCAAGGTGTCATTGTCGTTCGCATTTATTTTTGTTACTTCTGTAACTTATGAAAATAGCGTGCCTATAATTATATTGTTTAGTTCATGACTTGAAGATATTAGGATTTCAGTAACATAATGTGCGTTTCAAATCAAGGCAAAATTAGGACGCTGATTTTCGTTTTTGAGCAATGTTTGGTTTCGAATATATTTTGTAGTTAAGTTTTTAAAAACGGATTTAAATATCTTACCATCTTCCTTCTCCTGATGAGGTGTCTGCGCCCGTTCTCCATGCAAATACAGGGCTACACAGCCAATGAGTAAGCCACTCACACATAAAAATAAAAGTACTGAACTTTTCCATCGCTGCATTTCACATGCTTCTCTCAATCTGAGAGGCTATTTTGACAAAATTTCGAGTTCTTGAATGAATTCTGGTACTTATCCAACTGACTTCTCGCACAAACTCCACTTCCTTCCCGATACAACTCACATTTTTCCTTTCCTCTTGCTACAACCCCATTTAATATAATTTAAGAAATCTCACAAAATTAATCCCTGCTTGAACTTTCACAAAAGAGTCCACTTCCCAAAGCAATTTTTTCAAATATTCTGCACTATTTCCTTTCGACGTGAACAGATATTCAAATTTTTTTCTACCAAATTATTAACACAGCTTGTTCATTTCCTTTGACAATCGCTTGACCAACTGAGAGGAGATTTTTGGTAATCGAAAAAAAACTTGTTAGGTGCTCCTCTTCAGCTCACACTTGATTAAAGGATTACGCTTCTCATGTGGGACTGCCTTGCTCACTATTTTCAAAAATACTGAAAAAATGAAGTCAAGTGAATGCAAGAGCCCAACTGCGCTCAAATTACCTACATTCACAAGGGAGCATATATTTCGACTATGCATAATCTTTGTATAATCGTATATCTTTGTGCTTTTGAAACGGTTGGATGATTGAGGGAATGAACGCATCTCGCAAATCCTCGGTAATTGGGCATGGATTTCATTGTTAGAAAATAAAACATGCTGACTTTTGGTTTCGATGATGCACTTTTAAATTTAAAGGTATTTTACATCTTGCCGTCAACTTTAAAACGCTACTCGCAATCTGTTTTCATCTTTGTTACACATAGGTATGGGTTTTATTTTTACTATGGTGTAACGTATTACTACAACCCAGCATGTTCGAGGATTCTGATTTTTGTGATGATAGATGATGTGTTGATTACACGGATGGGGCCGATGGGGGGCATATAGCCATAGTGCAATTTTCGAATACACATTCCTTTCAAAAAATTATGTAGATTCGTATTCGTACACACTTTTACGTTTTTCCCTCTGATGCGTTCATCATCATGTGTGTAAATCACATAAAAGGATTATTTTATGTAGATGATGCATGTACCATTTTCACAGTCACTTTTGCTTTCGTTGGTAACTATCAATTTCAAACCTATGAGTATATTATTACAGCTAGTGGAAAATAAAAGTAGGCATGATGAGAAAAAGGTGAAATGAATATTTGTGCGATTTTTGATACATCGTTCAATTTACTGCTTATATCAGTTGGAAATGCAGTGATACAGTTTGTCTGTTTATTTGAGTGATGCTAACTTGCACATTTTTCAAACAGCGTAAGAGGGGAGTGTAATAAGAAGGATTTTTGTCAATTATTTCGGTTGAGTGCAAATCATCACCATCTTGGTACGCACAATCCATGACGGTTTATTTGTTTCTTATGCATGAAAACATGTGTATACTCATTGCACGCGCAGTGTATAACAGGAATGGGAATTTGATTGAGAAAAGCGTTTATGGGTGTGAGTATAGAGTATACGAACCACATCTTGTACTCGTATAGTTTGGAGTTTTATGGGATCTTAAAAATTTGGGATAAATGTATATGCAAGTACTTACGCACATAATAAAAGTAGTGGTAACATTTTTAGAAACAATAAACTTTTTTTTAAAGCAAATCGTAACTTTTGTTGTTCAAGCTTGAGATTTTTACTTGCCTTTGGATGAAATATACCTAAAAAGATGAGTAATTACTAGTACTCAATGTAATTAAAGTAAAGCACAAGATGAATTTATGAGCGCATATGGAAAAAAATGCAGTAATCATCAGTGTTTCATAAAATGGAAATTATGACTGTTGCCACTAATCGTATCATCAGTTGACTTTCTTGCTACAAAATTACATGTGAGTAGCGATAAATTCTGAAAACTATTTTGTAAGCCAGGTTTAAGTTGGGCGAAGAGAAATATCTCTGCCATTAATTCAACCATGTCCGCGACTTCGTTTCACGCTGCGTATAAATTGTTTAGTTACTTTCTATTCATACAAATTATTCATAATTTTTTGTGTTTTGAATGAGCCTAGCAAATTGTTAATATGAAGTGCATCGATGAACACGGTGACCAAATTGCAAATATTCACCGTTAAAAATAAATCCGTTAATTTGATAAAATATTATGGCTTATCGGATGTTACTGACCTTAATTTTTCAGCATTTTTGCCAATTTGTGGATTTTTTCATTAATATGTGCAGATACTGGGATTTCGATCACGATTGTAAATTGTAATATTTCTACAGTGATATTCAAATTCAGTTGAAATTTTGGTTGAATATGATTTTTCATTATACTTATCGCTAATATAGTGTATCAATTTAATAATTTCACACTTGCGCACCCCAATAATGGAGTGGGATGAATGAGTTTTGGAAATAGCAAAACATTTCTGAATGAGACTCAAATATTCACCGTTAAAAATAAATCCGTTAATTTGATAAAATATTATGGCTTATCGGATGTTACTGACCTTAATTTTTCTGCATTTTTGCCAATTTGTGGATTTTTTCATTAATATGTGCAGATACTGGGATTTCGATCACGATTGTAATATTTCTACAGTGATACTCAAATTCAGTTGAAATTTTGGTTGAATATGATTTTTCATTATACTTATCGCTAATATAGTGAATCAATTTAATAATTTCACACTTGCGCACCCCAATAATGGAGTGGGATGAATGAGTTTTGGAAATAGCAAAACATTTCTGAATGAGACTATAATCTATGGCAGCAAACAAAGACAAAATGTGCCAGGGTGCCAGCCTTCCGGAGTTTCACAAGATAGAGGACATGGGGAGCTGGTTTTAGTGTGCTGTGACACCACGTCTTTAATAGTGTACCATGGCTAATTTCATAAACTGACCGTTACATCATACTGAATAGGGATTCATTGAAAAGGATGAAATTGATATACGTGCATCCAAAAATTGAATTCCCTTGCTTGATGCCCATGTTTCCTTTTCATGACACCCTTTAAAAATAGAACTCTTAGCCAATATCTATCATCCATCCTCTTTCATTTTGGTAAGCAATTGGGCATTGAGAACCACTCAAGAAACAAAACGCACGATTACCGGAAAAAAACGATAGTTATGTTTTATAGTAACATGTTGCATCACACACACGCTGCCTCTGTAATTGTATTGAGTAATATGGTCGAATTGCAATCGCCACTTTAACAAGTAAGTGTAGAAATTTCGACAAAAAAGTTAATAGTATGTTTTCAACAATAGAAATCGAACCGACAGCTCTCATTTAAAAGAAAGCATCTCATTCGTTTCTACAATTGCTTAGATAGAGACTGCTAGAGTGCTACTTCTTCAGCTGAGTTACAACTCAGTTTTATTTAGGTTATTCATCCCTTGTATAATAAAATCTTTAATGGTTGAATCCTCACACTGTGTGTGGATCTCTCGATAGAAAAAAATGTTTAATACTCCGTAATAATATACAAATGCAGCTGCCGACACCAACACGTGAAATAGTTGATGACTTTGAAACTGAAAGTGAAAAACAATATTTAAACTGTTGATGCACACAAAACTTGCTAACTTATATAATCTTAGTATGTAATAAGTTGGGAAGGTAAACATCATACCAAAATGTTGAATTTTCCTGGACAAAGCCTTTCGGGAAATCGCCCTGTGTAAACGATTCCGCCTGAAACATGCAATAACCCCATAAGAATAACCCATCCAACGGAAGCGTAAGAAACTGCATGGAGGAAACCATTGGTCACTGCGTAATGAGCTACCGGAAGCACGCCACTAAGTGCGAAAACTGCAAAGACGCCTGCAAATTTATAAAGGTAATATACATTAATCATGACGGAAGGTTTTCAGAGTACAGATGAGAACTGTGAGTTGTAAGTGCAGGCAGGGTATAAAAGGAGTAGGTTTGTGACGAGCAAAATTATTACTTGCACGGAGCGATCTGCACTGCATTTCATTAAATCTGTCCATTGACGACACAGCGATGGATATACTGCCTAGTACTAGCGTCACTAAATAGTAGGTGCGCTTTACGATTTCATTGCAATAGAAACAGTAGTAAAGCCATGGATAGAATGAACCCATGATGATAAGATTAATCCCCAAGTAATCAAATCTATCATAAAAGAGAACCAGAATGAATACAAACGTGCATACGTGTTCCTAACTAATGTTATGACTTATGAGGTTTGAATTCGGTTTATACTTGCAAAACAGTTTTCCTATGCTTTCCGAATGACACTGGAACGTATGGTAAGCTGCGGATAAGGCAAAACATGCGAAAGATCCAGTGAAGTAAACAACAAACACAAACTTTTCCTCGAGTGTTGCTTCACTTGGAAGTATCGTCAAAAACCAATGGATCCCCATTAATAAGAAAATGAAGCATGGCACTGTGAAAAAGTGAAAATTTTCTTTAGCGATCAGTCATCCAAAGTGCTTTGTGGTTCAAGTTTAGCTTATTGAAAGAACGAGTTAATGACCTTACTTTAGTGAATGGTTAATGATGAAAAGTATAAGTATATTATGATCTTTTACAATTTGAAGGCACCTTACTTTAAAATGGCAGCATGTCCAATTTGAATCAGTTCTTTTATGTACAGATTCTTTTTCAGATTGACTCATTCTCTAGATTTGGTATATAGAGGGAATTCTCGTTTTAAAAGGAACAGAGGAAATCCTTGTCACTTTCTAACTCTGATGAAAGATCGGTTTTGAATGCAAGCAGAGTTAGAATGGAACTAACTGCTACTGTCACCAACCGTGTTCTTTCAATTGATGAGCACCTGCATAGTTTTAATTACTTTTAGAGAATTATAGGTACAGTGAAATCCGGTCTTCTTTCAGATCTTGGGAAACAATTGTTTTGAACGTTGAACCTATACCTATTGTTATATACGTTCCAGTTACTTAATTGGGTTGTTTACGCTAATTCAGTCCGGTCGAATTTCAGGAAGTGGGATACGTCAATCGAAAGCTATCGTTG
>JAHZNA010000586.1:0-49805 GCA_027743935.1 Sinodicranocentrus sp. ZH6 | reverse complement strand
GAATTGACTACAACAGTGAATTCTATAGATAGAATGGGTTCCAATAAGAATACGGATGCGAGCATTTTTAAAAAGGTGAATTAAATTATATAAAATTGATGCAATTATAAAAAGCTGCATTTGCATGATACTTTTTATTGTTTTTTAAACTGTTATATGATTTGGATGTTTTAAACGCTTTTACAGGCATTACATCCGCTTTTGCAAAACCAAGCAGTTGCAAAGACACCACCATTATTTTTATTTAAACCACCTGGAGAAAACCAGATGGTTTATGTAATGAGTAAAGATTTGTTAAAGTTTTGGGTACCTGGTAGAATAACGAAAATTTCGAAGGCATCGGCTGAGAAAATGGTACATATTTTTATTAATTTAAATTACAACTTTAACCATTCATTACGCACAAGATTTTACAGACCGAATACACCGTCCGAGTATACCCAAATGGTAATGGTTACAAAACATCAACATCTGCTGACGTGGCTGCTGGATCGTTTACAAAAACGTACCCTGGAAAATACATTGCTTTTATGAAACCTATTCTAACGATAATTTTGCCAGTTGGATGCCGCATAATAGGCCAGTACAAAGATATACTGGGAAACAACCCGGAGTTAAATGACAAGTTTTACGTTGGGGTTGTTGCCGAATCTCCAACTATCACGAATAAAAATAGGTGAGTATATACAGTGTATCAGTTTAACGTACGAAGCAAATAAGCTCTAGTTATGATTGAATGATATGCATTATTCAGCTTGACTGATGATTTTTAGTGTAGGACTAGGGATTTAACATTCAACCTTGGTCAATCCAGATTAATTGGCCCGTTTAATATTTTGTTTAGATATTTGGTATTCTTTGACGATGGATATCCACAATATTTGGAACATAATTGTGTAATGCCAGTTGTGGAATCTTCTCCAAATGTTTGGGAAGATGTTTTCGATGAGATGCAAGCCTTCATCAAGGAATACATAATACAAAGTTATTCAGAAAAAATATTGAGAAAACCGAAGATAAATGATGTTTGCAAAATAAAACTCAACGGTGCGGTTTTTATTGTTATGCATTGATTATAAACGGGTTTTATAATGATAGCAAAAATGTAATTTCCTATCAAAAGCTGGAGCAAAGTGGATCCCGGCATGTATAGTACAGGTGGACTGCTCTCTTTTGAAAGTTCGATATACGATAAAAGTCAACAATATCGACTATTTTGAATGGATATATTGTAGATCCCCTCGATTACGTTTTGATGACCAAAATCGTATGGCACCATTGAATGTAAGTATCTCAACTGATTTCGACATACGTATCTACTTTGGTAATACTAATAAGAATGTTTTTATCACGAAACGTCTTAGGACAGGAAAAGCATTTCGAGTTCTATTCAACTTGAGCCTCTCGACCAACCAGCTAACAGAATAAAAAGTCGTAAGTTATGTTATTACGTATAATTTTCTCAGGAAGATTAGCCTTAGCTTATTTGAAAATCGTGATGTGTAGATTACCTGACGTCTCTGACATAATGAGGACATGTTTCAGTTTCAATAATCTACAGATTTGTATTGTCTATGCAACTAATTGAGTTGGTATAATATCGAGTAACCTCGATTTTCTCCATTCTTCGTTCGTCTGACTTATTGTTTGAATACTAGAATTTTCTTATCTCTCTTATGGCATTCGCCCCAATCACCATAATATGTACATTGTGTGGAGAAGGATAGTCAGGAATAGTTCTACTTGGTTGAACTCAACAGCACGTGTAGTGATCTATTATACTACCTCATCCCAAAACCTCCTAAATTATNTGTGGAGAAGGATAGTCAGGAATAGTTCTACTTGGTTGAACTCAACAGCACGTGTAGTGATCTATTATACTACCTCATCCCAAAACCTCCTAAATTATATGCACACCTACTCTACATGCATATTTTTACAATTAGGAAATGGGGTATACGAGCTCCTTGCGAATGATCGTTTCGAGATTAACCCCAGCCTTGAAAAGTTTGAATATGATGGAACAATGACCGTAAGTTGTTAAAATTCTAATATGCCATGGGTTATAATTCTTTATATTAGTTTTTTTGTTATCATAGAAAATTTTTATTCCACAAGACTGTCCCTTACCGAAACCTTACATGGCTCATGATTGTTCATCCTCGTGTGTATACATGTTTAAAGAGGATAAATATAGAGACATGAATCCTTTAGTGGTACCATTCCACTTAGGATGGGCTAGGTAGTTAACTTAACCCATTCAATGAAAAATGAATGTCGTGTATTAACATGTCTTTTAATATCCGTTGTGATTTGTCTGGATTTTTTTAAATTAATATTTCAGAGAGATTGGAGGTATTAATCGCAATGAAATCAGTTACGTCAGTCCTTGCGGAATACGGTTCACTAGTTATAAAGCCATTCATGCCTATAATCTTGATTTTTTTAAATAAATATTTCAGAGAGATTGGAGGTATTAATCGCAATGAAATCAGTTACGTCAGTCCTTGCGGAATACGGTTCACTAGTTATAAAGCCATTCATGCCTATAACAGAAATACTAACGCTAATATTCCAGTGGAATTTTTTGCATTGAATGTCAGTGTTGACTGTTTAAATGGATTCAAATCAAGCCGGCAAATTAGATTTTTGAAGGTACGTATTATATGATTGTGCTCATTGCTCATTATTAACTACTGTGATTTTTCTTTGCAAACACTGTACACGGTCCTCACTTCTCTGATGTACTATATAGGACATTTCTTACGGAAAGGAGTGGACTTCGGTGCAGTGCTTAAACGCTATCGATCATAGCCTTCCTGAACATGTTGACTATGTTTGCAATCGTGTTCCGGGTGAAGGTGTTCTGATTAAAGAAGATGATAAGTTTCTAACTTGCTGCGACTGTGACGATGATTGCGAAGTAAGTTGTTCGGTTTATGGCAGTTTTAAATTAAAATATTTTAAAAGAAGTTTGGTAATTTAATTATATTCGGAGGTTGTGGTTTAGGACAAATTAAAATGCCCATGTTGGCAGATGACATTGTCTGGAAACTCATTTCGAAACAAAGGCATAAAAGGATATGAATATCGACGGTTAGGAAATCCAATTGATAGTGGAATTTATGAATGCAATCGCAGGTTTGTTTATAACTCTGGTCGCTATTTTACGATCGGCGGTGATTTTAAAGATCGAATTATCAATAATAACCTATTTTATTCGTTCTATTTATTGAGATAGATGCAAGTGTAATGTTAATACATGCCTGAATCGCGTTGTGCAAAGTAAAGTTAAATGGCCCGTGCAGGTTTTCAAAACAGTAAAGAAAGGTTGGGGCGTTCGAGCACTTCACGATATGCCTAAAGGGTCATTCCTCTGTGTATATGCTGGACAGCTTTTGAATGATGCTGGTGCAGATGTAGGTAACAAATTAATTATAAATTTTCATAAGGTACGTTACTGATTTGATTCGAGCATCTCTTGGGTCAAAAAGCGCTGCAGCATTGTTTAAAGGCCCGCGTTTGACTACTTTGTGCATTTTCTGATTTTTAAGGTGGGTCTCAAAGACGGCGATGAATATTTGGCAGATTTAGATTTCATTGAGAGTCAGGAAGCTATAAAAGAAGGTTATGAAGCAATGTGCGTTGAAAATGTTAAAACCGACATAAAAAATATTAATCGAAACTCGGGTAAGTCATTAGTTTAGTTGTTGTCGTTCATTTGCAAAATAGCAGCAGGTTTCGCAATTGCAGTTTCAGTGGGTACTAATGTAATAATTTCAATTTTCTTTATAAAACAGAAGAAAATAATCAAGCCATACCTAATTATGCCAAAAAATCAACTTCAGGGTCGAGAGCAATTAAAAAGAGTATAATTAAATAAAGATATGCCAGCCCAAATGCTTGCTCATATGTCCTTCATTTGTTCAAATCCGCTTTCGTATTAATAAATATTTGACAATTATATGTTCTGCAGAGCCATTTGCTAAAAATTCGACTTCAGGTGAACGATTTCGTAGATGTACTACCCCTACATTGACTGCAAGTACGTACATATCCACGCAATCATATCTGTATCATATTAAAATACGAATCATTCCTTGTGGAACTGATTTTTTTGTTTTCTTGTTCCGTTGTAGCCTGTAAAAGCATTCCAGCGATGCCTTACCGACGATATTTTGGCAAATCGGAAAAGTCCTATAGTATTGACGGGAAAAAAATGGGTAACTTTGGACGATACTTTAACGTGCGTTGATTTTCAGACTTAACTTTACGATGCGTGCGTTAGCATGGAACAATGGTTTAAATATGCGTTTCTATTTTGTAGCACTCTTGCGATTCCCTTTACTGCTATTGTGATTCCCACAGCTGTCGAAAAAGACTTTTATAAACGTTGAATGGTTCACAAGGGAAAGTTAAAATTAACCAATGTACGGATAGATGTAAAATTCATTCACAGCTATTTGTGGTGATAACATTTTTTCAACAATCACCTATTATATTTTAGATTACCAGCCATATTACAGTTCAATCCATGAACTTACACTTTAATATAACTTGTCAATACTTTAATTGTTGTACTTGTTTGTAAAATAAAAATACATAAAACAAAATCAATGCTTAAACGGTAGAATCGCCGCTCCCTTGAAACAGTTTCATAACGCTAATTAACGCGATAATAAAAAGTACGGCTACTATTAAGCTCAAAAGCAAAGAAAATATCTTATGAGGCTCAGGAATATGCATGTTTTCAAGTATGATACTACTTTACACATTCAGGTTTCAGATATCACACTTGTGTAAATTGGATAGGTTTTCGCAAATTCTCCAAATCTGCTCAGTATCCTTTGGATCACATTTTACATTTCTGGGATAATCTTCATTGTCATGTCCTGACATAGATAGACATTTACCGTCCTCTCCTACACGGCGGATTAAGTACTGAGCGTCAGTAACTTGCTCAAATGTCCAGCTTTGCTGTCTTGATTTTGTATCGCATCCAACGAGTTGTGGTCTATTTGATAATAATTCACCTAATTCGGATTCCACCTGATTTGCCAAACATCCTTGAATTCCTTGAGGTTTAGGTCCAGAAGACCATCGCAGTAAATGGCCACCAGAGTTTGACTTTATTACGGAAAATATCGCTGCTACTTCCTGTCGTCCCTTGTTCCTACATATGTATTGCATTGCATGTTACATGAATAATTTATTTACTTACAAAGACCTACTTACAACTTAAGTACATATGTTTTATATAGAGGTAGGTACATAATACCATACAAATTTGAAATTGAATTTTACAAACGATATTCTAAATTACTGACCATGGACAATCATCCAAGAACAACACGAACTCGTCTGATACAGTCATGCACTTCCCAGAGGATTGGTGTTCTAAAATTCGATGGTTTTTTGGTTCCAAATTAAGCGGAGATTCGTACAACAAGAAAGCACTGCAGCCGGTAAGTTTCATCAATACTGTGCAAAACAGCGAGAACGTAACAGATTGGAAAGCTAAGTGGCTCATTTTCTCAAAAGGTAATATTTATTCTGGATTGGATAACAACTAAATGATAAAATTTATGGCTTGCTAATAAATTAGTTCGGATCAGTTCTTGAGAGTTCAGGTGCAGATGTGCATCTGCTTGCCTTGTTTATTATCAATGGTGACAAAAGTCTAAATTGGATAGACTCTTCTTCAGTCTTAGCTATTAATTATGTGCATTATTTAATATAATGCGGACAAAGGCCCGACTGCAGGCACTTGGAAAGCATTCGAGGTACATAATATGTAGCTAAATATGTGTACTGCTAATTACGCATAATGATGAATGAAGCTTTGTTAGATGAAATAATTAAACCTGATTAAGTGTTTATTAATCAGGTAAGCTGAATAGAAATTAACATTCCATCCATATTCCAAACCTCTTACTCATGCTTAACAATATCTCCAAGCACATTCCTGCGGAACATTGTATTCTGAATTTACCATTGAACGACGAGATGCTGTGCCGCTGATGAATGTTAATTATCATAACCTCATACTCACCTCACCCAGTATACTGCAAAACAACCTCGATTTGTCTCTCATATTACATATATATCATCACATTCATACGCGACTTTGAGACAGTTTTCATTGTTTTTGTATTTCATTTCCAGCAATGCCAACAAACTAGTACAATAAAATACTCCACGTAAAATAAATACATATCATTTCAGAAGGTCTATATTTTTTTTATTAAAAAATTTGAACTAGTGAAAAATTCAGCAGTAGGAAGTATCATTATGACCAAATGACCAGTATAAATCATACGAAAAAGAGAGGGATAATCATGGTGATATGATGTGTGAAATATGTGGATGTGGATGGAATGAAAATGTTTATCATGCGGATGCGATTAATTGCATTTCAATTTTGTACATAGATTATAGATATATTACAGAATAAGTAAACAATACATTTTAGCTGTTTAAGTATTAAGCTCTTTATTGAAGTTTTTACCTTTATTTCGTTTAATCAATTAAATAAATAATTCATATGTAAATAAGTTTGAAAAATATAAAATATACAGCGTGCCTCTGTGTGTGTGTATGTATAATTAGAAATATAATATATTACGCTTTTTTTCAATACAGCTACATCCTACAGCTACTGATTGCACTTCGCATGTTTCTGAGCAATACTGCACGTCATTTGACAAACTACATGCATAGTAAAGGCAATATTAAAAATCTTAATTGAGCAAAAAATATCCTAGCCCTCCTTTGCAAACTTTGTGTGTACCAACTAGCCAATAAATATTCAGTACACTCACGATCTTAACTCTAAACTTGAATTAATTTAAATTACATTGTCAGTAAATCACGTTTTTGTTCAATATTTGAGCAACGTTAGAAAATTTCGTAATATTTAGACATTCATCTCGATTGTATTCCAATTTTCACGATAATTTGGAAATATTTTTACACATATGCTACTTTTATACTGGTTACCAGTTAAATTCTAACTGTTAATCAGTCTTCTTAGAGATATCAACAATGGCCGACATTATAACTACAATCCTCGTCACTATCATCGAAAAGCAGTCTTTCTTCAAGCCCTTCAAATTCTTTCCCTAATATTTTAAGCCTACTCTGTAAACTAATCATTTTAATCAGACATTTCTCAGCTCTTTTAAATCTCAATATACTAATATTAGCATCAAAAATACTCTCGAGCTGCTCTTTCTCAGAATTTAACTTATTCCACACTTTAGCCAAATGAATTCCAGCTAACTTTCTACGTCTCATAAATTCGACTAGCTTAACTTGAGTGGGTGGTATATAGCCATCCGAGAGGATTTCCGATGGGCAGTAATAGGTAAGCTTCATTGGGCTTCTCATTGCTGAGCTTAGAACACGTTTTGGCGACATGAAAAAACAAGCCTGCTCTTTTATTACATCTAATCGGTTTATCTTTGTTTCCAAATTTTTGAAGTCACTGTGGATAGCAAGAACGCGTTTCCGAATTCGGAGTACAGTCTGAGAAATGTTTTGGATCCTAGAGCCAGCCTCCTGAACAAAACGGGTACGCCTAGGCTTTTTTCCCCGCTGCATGAAGCCTCTCTTGTTGCAGTATTGAGCAGGACAAGTTTTCTTGAAAGTGGACACGTGACTTCAATAACATTTCCCGTGATGGACTTTTAGGACATTCCATCTTGAGATCCTATATCACATTCAATAAAACAAATCGGTTAGCAATGCATTAAATTTCATACAAAATAATCATGCAAATAATTTTTATTAAATTTTATTTTAAATTACCTATGAATTTGCTTTCCTCACTACAAAGCAAACGGATGACAGAGTTCAGCAGCTCCTTGACGTGAACGTGAACCGCACTGCACCACAACAAATGTAGAACAACGAGCAAAAAACTTGTCGAGTATGATAACAAGATGAATGGAATGGGACGTTGTCTGCTGGAAAGAGTTTTGTTGACCGGTAGGTATGCCGGCAGCAGAGCACAAAGTAAGTTTTGCTTCAGCTGGTTTTAGGAAGACGGGTTGAGCTTGAGTGTGAATTGGAGCAACGGCTTTTCTCATAAAGTGTGTATCAAGTCAAGAGTTGCAATGCAGGAACTTTATATCAACGAACTTCTTCTCAGAAACGGAGAATCTTTCCTACTGGTCACAGTCAAATCTCGGAACGTTTTTTCCTACCCACACAAGTGTGAAAATATATATTTAACTATAGGTCTCGGTTTCGCTTGAGGTTAAAAATGTATAAAATTGTTGAAAGACAAGGAGCAAGTAAAAACCTTTTTTGGTACTAGAGGTAATGATACAAAAACAAGTGCATTCTCTGCTCTTTCTCGTCAGGGAATGAAAACAGGGAAGACTCTGCCTAACCTTTTTAAGGCACGGAAAAGAGAAACGATGTGAATTGTAAGGTCCAGCAAAGACAAACGGATACACAGTGGCCTTGCTAATAGCATCCGTTGCCTTGATATAATTTTTTGTTCGTTGCAATGGCTCTAGTTCAAGGAAGGGTGTCCCAACGATCGTACATGTGTACACTGCTTGTGTAAAATGCATACGCGTTTATCTCACCAACGTAAATTTTCTTATTGACGATTGATAAAAAAGGGTCCAATTTTCTTTCTTACCAAAATAAATTTTGTGTGCAAGAATAATGGATTCAACCGTTTAAATCTCCATATGTGCATGATGGGTACTTAAGTCTGTACCTTCCAAATTTAGGCTTTATCGTCTACCAGTTAAGCTTGTATATATCCAACTCCTAAAACGACAAAAATATTGTCTCTTACCAGGAATCTGGATGAACTTATACGAGCAAATTGTGTCGATAAAATTGTTTATTTTAAGTGACATTTGACGTCATTTACATGCGTTTACGACAGATGTCTAGTCATAGTCTCTTGATCACTCTCTTGTATTCATGTACGTAAGCCATAATTTAGCTCACACTTCGGTGACTAACAGACATGACCAGTAAAAACTGGAAGCAAATATTAATAAAAAATGCTCTTGATTGTGCGCGGACCTCGTGTGAGTCTTGATGAGAGCCTTCAGCTTCCCCTCTGTCAATAATCCTCACACATTCTTATCAGCAGGGGTGCTTGGGGTTTTCGTTGAAATTTTGGCGTTGTTGCTTACGTTTACTAAGGAAAATTGTCAGTTTGTCATTTTCTACGTAATCGTGACCGTTGAAGTGTGGAAGGATAATGTTACCTTTGTATCTAATAATATGATAGCTATTTTTATGCACTATCAGCAAGGGACTTTGATATTAAGATTTTCACTGGCAAGCGCGTTGAAACGTTTTGTTTATTTTCGATTCAATCTACTTCATCTAGGTACTTTCCTGAATTTGTCAATCTTGGTATTCTAGGTACATGCTCCCTTCCTTTCATGTGGAAAACACTAATGATTAGTCATCAAACCGTATTTTCAGCATTTCAGCTCTTCTTTTTCATATTACATTTTGTAAAGAAAAAAAGTTGTACCTTGTACTTTGGTTTAATTATATTTGTCATTCTAAGATTTAGTCAAGTTTCCTGACTTTATCATTTATCAGGAGACTTACATAGGTACTCAGCTTAATTATGACTGGAATGGGTTTAGCTCACTAATTATGGCACGAGCAGCACCAAAATATTCTAAGAACTAATATGAAGCGAGAAAGAGGGTGCCTGACACCACCCATGTCAAACTCAAAATCCTCCCTACTTTACGTCTTACACTTCGCTTATCGTTAGTATGAAGCTGTCATTTGTTACTTTGCATTTTAATCTATACAGTACACCTGTTATGGCACGAACCATCAAAGATCCTGTTAAAAATTCCCAGAGAAGTGCAAAGTGTATGTTCTTATAAACTAGTAGTGTCACCAAATAGGTGATTGATGATGATGACTTGATGACCAGGAATAATGAGAGGTGCAAGACAGACAGAGGAAGGTGTGGAAAGAACAACGCTTCTGTTAAGATGGAGTGAATTTTTTTGCTAACAATTATGTTAAAATTCTAAGTATGAAAGAAAATATGGTAAATAAATAAAATTACTAAACTGTGCTGAAAGAAAATTTCTCAGATTTGAAAAAATCAACGAACAGCGTGCATGCTTAAATACATTTATACTAAATGATTTTTGGTATGGGTACTTTACTTACTGCAATTCTTTGTTTGTGGATTACAATGCTAAATTATCCTTTAGTAAGCATTGATCATTTTAATACAGAACTCATAATTCATATAGCATAGCCAATATTGCACACATCAACACTAACTTATATCTAGTTGGCATCAGATTTGAGATCTCCACTGTTCCCCTTTGCATCTTATTTTCTTCAGCAATCTATGCCTATCTATCTTAAGTAGCTATGAAGCGAATAAAAGATGAAGCAACTATTACACAATAAATTCGTTAAAGATTTGCATTTTGTGCTCATTTAGGTGTACAAGCGTCTATATGAGGAATTGAAAGCATAATCATACTTGCATCATGCATATAACACTAACACTATACATAATACACACAAACTATGTTAATAGTCAGATATAAGTTGCATGAAAGCAAACTTCCAAGCGATTACACATATTTTTATATACACACCCACCACGCGTAAATATATATAGTACCAGATCATTACACTCCTCCATCAGTGTAACATCGTTCAGTTAGGCATATTAGTTTTGTTATATATAGTTTAAAAGGCCGAAAATAGAGCGACATGGTTATCTTCTTTTGTAAAACCCAAAGCAGAACCTTACTAAATGTAGATAATCTGTAATAATTAAACCGTGGTTACTTGCAAGTTTTAAATCAACCATCAGCACAGCTCTAAATAGTACGAGGTGATACTTTATTTTTATGAACATTGAACGCATTTGGTTAGGCCTTAACAGCATTTGAGACGATTTTACGGTGATTATTCCTGCACAATTAAAATCTAGGTTATATACAAACCAAAGTAAAAATGTCACATAACATAGCATACAGCATAATCAAAGTACATGCATGTACAAATACACATCATATCCCAACAAGTTAACGCGTTGCTGGCTGGTAAAAATAGCGGAGTTCATTTTATAAGAATATGTTCAAGCGAATTGATGATATAATAACAATGAAATATAAAAAAGAAAAAAAAATCGCATCATTATTGCCGTCACAAGTCCTCTCTTTAAAAATACAAGACCTACGAAAACATCTCTGCTGACGTTCTTTAATTTTTTTACTGTGTGTGTTCTTACATAATGCTATACAACCCAAACGGCTGTATCCTTTCCTTGCTGTACTTTTGCAGTAGCCGAATCTGTGAAAATACTTCTACTTTCAATTTTCCTAATTTTTCTAACACACGAATATATCAGGGAGACAAATAGTGAACGGCAAAAAGGTAAGTTTTTAAGTTCTACTATGACTTGACTAGAATGAAAGGCATAATGTGTCGGATAAGGGTCATGCTCAGATAAACATTATTATTCTAATCTGAATTGTACATTTTAGAAGGAGGGTAGTGACTAGTGACTAGCGACTGCCTTTGAGTTAACTTCATCTTCGACTGCATTAGATTTGTAAATCAGTTTTTGACGCATAAATGTTTATAATCATTCCTTCGTGATCTTTTTTTGTGAAAAGCATAAAATGTACCGACTACGGACACACGTACTTTACGATATGAAGCTGAATGTGTGACGTGAATCATGCGATAAGACATAATTTTGTACGCGATGCGAAAACGATGTGACTTGCGGAATCCTTCAACGTCATTGTATAACTAGTGGACTCTGCATTATCAAAGAATCTGCAGCCTGCAAAGAATATAGCTTACCTGTACGTACCTTCATTAAAATAAATACCTAACTTTCTAGCATATCATACATTTAGAGGTACTGTAAAGGAATATTGCTCTGGTATTTGTTTACTACACTTTCATGCTGCAGCATGACCTGACGAGAGGTTATGATGTAATAATTAGGTTTGGGCTGGGACACTGCTTGACTGTAGTCATAAGAAAGATTACTTTTTGCATTATTGACGGCTGTGAAACTCTTTTCCTGCTTTTTTCACATTATAATCGTATTTTTAATAGGCTTCTGTATCTCTACTGATGAGCCGACTCTTGTTAGCTTTTTTGTAGTTATTCATTGTCCCGTCCCTGATTCCTTGTGTTGGTCATTTTTTGTGTTTCTCTTGACTATAAAGTTTGAACATTATGATAGAGGTGCCTTTTGGCAAGTGATCAGTGACTCGTGGACGGGGTACAGTGGGTTAAAAACTAATTTTTTTAGAACAGGACACTGGATTCATCTGGAATATAATTCAACTCTTAAGCTGTCCAGATTGTTAAAATGGCACTTATGGAAAATATCATTAAAATATACTTCAGTTTTGTACTGATATTAATTACCAGCGAGTCGGTTGTGGTTAGCCAAGAGACCAGCAATGTTGGTGAAGTGAGCCCCGCCGCAACCACCACCGCAACGACGCCAACTGTCGTAGGGACTGTGACTGTAGTATACCCCACGGTATGTGAGTCCATATTTGATTCCATTGATTTGATTGAATTTTTTTTATGTTAAAAATTATTGATTTCAGAACGATGCTCCTAAGACGCTACCCGACTTCATCATAACGATGATGAAGAGATATGGAGGAGCAAAAGCTGCAGAAGCTTTCCAGTCCCTTGACCAACTTCCTTTGGGGCTTATCATGAAAGTCCTTTTGGTGGAAATGGACAAAACCCTGGCATCAGACATAGTGGAAATGCAACGCTACGCCCAAAGTGCAGACAAATCTTTGATTATGATGATTGGAAGAATTGTGGCTGGGGATAAAAACGTACCTAAAGAAATTTTTGCAATGGACCAAAAGCTTATGAAATTTCCATGGTGGATGAGAATACGACAAAGGATGTTCAACAACTTGGAAAAATATATTGCAGCCTACAGTCTTGTTCCCGTTGCTGCCAAAGCTGCAATAAATGGGGGCAACAGTGGAAAGTCTTCGAAGGTCTTCGAGACACCTGCTGTAGACTTGCCAAAGTCTGATCTTGCTGCTGCTGTCGCTGCCTCTGCAACAGAGCCTTCAAAACAAGAGCAGCTTGAGCTTGTTGCAGCAGCTTCATCATCTACGGCTACCCAGTCAGTGGAGTCTCCCCACCTGAGACTGTCCTTGTTGACTCCGATCCAGCAGCAGCAAATTTTAGCTTCCCTTGCTCTTAATGCTCAGACGCAAGAATTACAGCAGAGGCAGACGACAAATTTTAATCCTCTTTCGTTTGTTTGATGTAAAAAAAGTACTTACGTATATTTTAGATTTTGAATTTCTAAGAAAACTACGCGATTACATGTCCAATTATGTATTTATGATATTTTTCTTAATTCTGATTTTAAATAGTCAATATAGCGATTGCAAATGGAAACATTTGCATGTATTCCCCGGAAGTAGTTATATGAAGTAGATACTTGAAATGATTCTGTTTAACTCTTTTGCAGGTTTAAAACATATATACCCAGTAGTATTAATTATTATACGACTTTTCGAGACTACAATACTCATTATAAGTAATATGATTTCATACTATCAATTGAGAAGTTCTTGATTTTCTATTAGTTAAAGGAATATGACCTTGGGCTTGCGTTTATAAACAAAGTATTTACTTTGGGGCGTTCTGAAAACGCCTTGGTAAGGGTTATTTGTTAAGTTAGCAGTTTTCATGCACTTATCACATTGTCCATTTGAATATCTTGCCAGTAGTATTATGCATTGTAACGAATATGTGAGGATACGATTAAATAACCTGTGTGATATAAACTATATCAAAATTCAAGTTTTATTGGACTGGATTTTAAGTCTGGTTGGTCTTCTTCCTCTTGTATATTTTGATCGTATTAGCATTCACTCATGTTCAATCATCCATAAAGTGATTGAATCGAGTGTTGTTTATTAGTAAAGATGCTTGCCAGTTTTAGGAAATAGGTTTAAATCCTTTATTTTGGTAATTTGCATGACATGGGCTTCATTTTTTGTAAAATATGCATACATAGCACACTCCCTTCCATTTCTTTACACTCATACATGTGAATGTGACGAAAACTTCCTGAAGCTTCCTAATTATGCGTGTAATTAGCGTAATGTTTTGCTTTTACTTTCTTCTCGAACAGGAAATGGTATATAATATGAACAGCAAAATATATATAACAGATGACTTGCGAGCAAATGATTTTCAGAATGTATATAAACCAAATTACATCGAGTCAAAATTTACTCTTTTGACAACTTTGACATCTTCATCATCCTAATCTTAAACAGAGATTCAAGTTTGATCAGAACTATCAGAAGTATACAATCAACTCAATATGAAATGTGCAGTAAATCAGCTTCCCTATTTTATCTACTTCCCGTTGCTATTTCTTATCGGCCAATTCAATTCTGCTTCAGTGTGCTATGGCTATCGGCCAAATTATAATCCACCAGAGTGGCAAATATTGCAGAGTGACAAGACTTCAGAATTCATACCAAATCCTCATCAGGTACCTATTTATTTTTATATTTGTACAAATACTTCTGGTTCTGATACGCTGATGTTATGCCTATTTGTTTTTTTTCACAAGAACAATAAAGAATATAATATTCTAGATTTTCATTTTTCCACAAGTAATTTACAATATTTATTAAATTATAATTAGGACAGGGACTACCTCCATTACGGTCATGCACAAAAAGTGCGATTGCAGACTGATGATCTTCAAGCTGATCCAACATTTCAGAATACCTACTTTTTCACAATTCGACCTCGTCCGCCAAGGCGTAGACTATTTCCATATTTCATCGTGGGACTTGCTGCAGGTTCTGCTGCTGTTCTTGGTGGAGCAGCAGCGGCTGGAGGAATACGCGGCTAAGTGGGTATTTTCCTAAGGACATATTTTGGACCATGATTTAAATGAAAATTTTCCAGAATATTGTAGTATGACCAGAGCGTGGATAAAGGATTTTAAAAATATATTTTTGTTAGTTTTAATGAGCATATCACTATAATTTAGTGTTAAACCAAGAATGCTAAAAATATATTTTCCTCCCAAATTCACTGAAATAATTTGTCTTATTTAGAAGTGACCCATATTTCGTGCCTCATTGTCAATGTCATGATACACATATGATCAATTACCTCTTCAGTATTGCGGAATGCGTTTACCATCACACATATATGCATTTGCAATTGTAAAGCCTCATACCTTATTATTAGTAATGATGGGAACATGGCAAGAATCATGCATAACAAAGGAAACTGGTTTACCTACGAACACACAGTCTACTTCACTCCCCAATAACAATAAATGATCCTTCCCCAAATTCTTCCAACCCGAACTGAATCCCGTTACCTTAAACTTGATCCAACATAATCCTAAATGTATCCTTTTTGATTGATACATGTATAGTCTCACGTACCACGGTACCACATCTATATGACATATATAATTGGCGATCAATAAGGTGTTGGGGTTGGGTAGGACGCAATTCTTTTCTTTGATGTTCCATTATCTTAAAGTTAGCCGCAACTTCACTTGAATAAGGTTATACTGCATTTGAGGATAGCTAAGAATAAATTACGGTAATGTGCTCAATTGTGCTGCTTTCGGAATTGGAGATCAGTCTTCCAGAATACGCGAACTTGAGAAGAGTTGAAATTTCAATTGTGGCAACTTCTCAATGCAATTATTGAATTTAGTATGTTGGGCTTGTGATTTGTGAGCGACTCTTATTTTCAGCTTTTGTTAGCCAGATTTAAATCACGCAAAATGGGGGTTTTAAAAGGGGTTAAAAGATTTCGTGTATTTATTTTAATTTTAATTTTATCATTAGTTGATTTACATTCTTCTGCAGCCAAAAAACTAGAAAAACTTAACAGTGATAATGAAAGTTTAGAAGAACCACCAACCGAGAGTTTAAAACCAGAATTACGCGAAACGTCATTAATAACCTCAGACGTAATACAACTAATGGAAGAGGAAGAGTTGGTAAGTAGGGTGTTTGTGAAGATTTATTATCATATTTCTTCCATAGTATTTATGCTATAAGATATTGTACAGCGATCAAGAAAACGATAAGATTTTCAGAGATCAAATATAATAAAAATGCATTACATATAGAATAACTTTGTGAATAACTTTTCTATTTTTTAAACTGATAATTTGTAGAGAACGGAAGACAATTCATCAGTGTTATCAAAAACTCCAATTGCTGAACCACGTCCATCTAAAATGGATTGCTCAAAAATTACGATACAAATCTTCGAAGTCTTGCTGCAAAATCCCGATAATGTTGAGCCAGAAGGTTAGTTGAGATTTAAACATAAAAAATAAGAAAATTCGGGGGTGAGATTGTACATGGGGATATTATACAATAATATATCTTTCATGATCCTATCATCATTATTTTCCCATTTAGACTACAGTTGTGGAATATTGAATCTCATATCCCATGTCCAATTGCTGAACCACGTCCATCTAAAATGGATTGCTCAAAAATTACGATACAAATCTTCGAAGTCTTGCTGCAAAATCCCGATAATGTTGAACCAGAAGGTTAGTTGAGATTTAAAACATAAAAAATAAGAAAATTCGGGGGTGAGATTGTATATGGGGATATTATACAATAATATATCTTACATGATCCTATCATCATTATTTTCCCATTTAGACTACAGTTGTGGAATATTGAATCTCATATCCCATGTAGAAAAATCTCACAGTCGTATTCGTTCCCTTGAAACATCCTTACAAACTGCTTCCACCTCAATTAAAACTTTGGAAACTTCTCTGCAAACAGAGATGGCGAAAACGATACACATGATAAAAGAGCTGAATGAGACTACTAGCAAAGAAACAGAGCGAGCAATCAAAGCTGAAAATGTGATAGCGAGAAGAGTCCTATCTGAAAGGTCTCGTGTGGACACAATTCATAAAAATTTAACTGACGTAGTAGACATCTCACTGGAACGAGTTAAAGAACTAAGTCATGTACTAAAAGATCTAGAACTGCAAACCGAACGAGGATCCGAAAAAATACTACAAGCACCAACAACTACGAGTCCTCAAATCATTGCAAATGTAGAACATATGCACAAAATGGAATTTAAACTTACATCCCTGCAAACTTTAATGCATGATCTCTCCAACCGCATTTTGCAAATGGAGTCCGGAACAGAGGAAAACGTAAATAAAGGAATTTCTCAAATTTTCAAAACTTATGCTAGTCTTGTAAATGAAATTGGGAAGGAAACAGAACGTGCCACTGGCGAAGAAGCCACTTTGAAAACCTTTATCACAAATGAGGTAAGCGGCTTATCAAAACAAATTCAGGGTTTGCAAGAGCGAATCGCAGATGAAAAAAATCGAGCTCAAGTGATCGAAAGCCGCCGAACCGCTGATCTCTTTGAAGAAATCAATCGAGCGAAAAACGAAGAAACTCGGTTAGGTCAAAAGCTTAAAGAAGAGATGTCAAAGGCAGCTGCAGCTTTTAAAAAACTAGAGCAGCATGTTGATACCCAAGTGAACTCCACAAAAATGTTTGAAGACGAACTTCGGAGCAAAACAGAGATAGAATCCAAGCGTGCCATCCTTGCTGAGGAGAAGCACAGTGAGCAATTGAATTACGAGCGTGTTAGAGCACTCTCCGTTGAAAACTCACTGAAAGCCCATTTTGAAGCTGAAGTTACTCGAGCAATGACTGTAGAAAACGATTTGCGGAAAATGGCTATAGACGAGAGAGACCGTGCCAAATTTGTAGAACAGGAGTTAAAGATTGCCATTGATGTTGAAACTTACAGAGCGCAAGGGGTTGAGCTGTCCATTTCCGCACAAATAACTTCTGAATCCGAACGGGCAAAACAGGAAGAAATGAAGTTAAGTGAGTACATAAATTCAAATATGACCCGGCTGTTAACCGACATTATCAAGGAATTTACTCGAGCACAAAATGCAGAAAAAGAGCTCGACGATAAGATATCTAATGAGAGTTCTAGAGCTCAAACTACTGAAACGGCGTTGCTCAATAATATCAATACAGAGCTGACCCGGGCTTCCGAAAAAGAACAAGAATTGCATTATCAAGCCAAACAAAATGAGCTTTCTCTGCGGTCGTTGGGCGAAATACGAAACTTGATCGAAAAAGAAGAAGCACGAGCTAAAAGCGCAGAGCAGAGCTTAGACAATCAAATCCAAATAGAAGTTTATCGTGCAAAAGGAAATGAAGACAGGATAGTAAATCTCATGCAGGAGGAAGCTACACGAGCTAAATCAATAGAATCGAATTACACCCACACAAACAGTGAAATTCTCCGACATACAAAAGAATTAGAACTTGAAGTACGCAAAACTGTGATGGCTGACAGGATAGTAAATCTCATGCAGGAGGAAGCTACACGAGCTAAATCAATAGAATCGAATTACACCCACACAAACAGTGAAATTCTCCGACATACAAAAGAATTAGAACTTGAAGTACGTAAAACTGTGATGGCAGAAGTTGCAAGAGCAGTGGACGCTGAGAATAACATATAAGCAACAATTAAATGAAGAAAGGGAACGAGCCACCCGGGCAGAAACGACATTGGGGAATTATCAAACATCAAATTATTCAGACATGTCCAGCAGACTACAACAACTAACACATGAAATAGCAAAAGACAATATGAGATTGGAAGATGTCAGCCTACAGTTAGCTCGAAACTTGACCGGAGATTTATTAACCCTTGCAGAGTTATTCGACGACAAAATGGACGACTTAGAGAGAAATGAAAACGTTAGATTGAAGAAGCTTGAAGATGACATGAGAAAGTGCTGTTCTGGTTCCAGCTGGAGGTGGAGAAGTCCAAGTGCAAAATCGTCAACAGAATCTACTACAAGCAGTGTGATAAATTCTATTATGCAAGCGTTTAGTTCCGTAGTTGATAACAATGGCGAAGGAGTGGACAAGCAACCTGAAAAATCTGTATTGAACCACGCTCCATTCAACACCAGTCAGGGTAGTAGCGACAAACAAGAAATAAAAGGAAATCTCAATGTTGAATTACCAATAAAAACTTCCTCTACTAATCAAACTTCAAGTATTTCTTCTGTCCGAAATTCGCCATTTAAGGATTCTTCCAATAGCACGATTTTACCCACAGACCCGAGTTCACACAGAAGTATTACGATTTCATCAGATCCTAAAAATAGTCTTGCTGACCTGCCAAAGGAAACTGAAAATCAGGGCGTGAAAATGCCATCAAATAACTTACGGAAAAAGCCAAAAAAGAATGGAAGAAGAACAAGTGGGACAGTTGCAACAAGTAAGGTTTCTCCTCTAGTTTCTGTGCAAAGTGCCAACTCTAAAGTTACCAGCACATTTGGATAATCTGACACACATCGCGTGGCAAGTACTTTAATTTATTTTAATTATTTGGGATTACCCTCGTACATATCACCTTCATAAATTGGTGGAAAGTGAGGTAGTATATTATGCGTATGGTAAGGTGCTCCAATTTTCTATTATGTATGGGTAGGTGCTAAGTCAGATTTCTAGTAAAATAGAGTAAGACTTTTTGACTTTTCCTTCAAAATACTCACACGTATGTTATGTATACTTTATATCCCTAATCTAAATAATGTACAGGTAGTTGGTTTAAGCATACAACGTAATCAAGGGAATCCAAAAATAACCGGACCTGGAAGCCCAAATAAAACAGGTGATCCGGCTAATGTAGGGCAACCCATTGTGTAAGGTATTTGTTCCACTGGTAAAGGAGAAACCGTTAGATCTCCTGCTGCTGACGATGAAGATGCACCTGTCTTGTTTGTCCCGTTATTACGAATATTGGTGCTGCCGCTTTTAATATTGATGTCAATAGTTGTGTTCATTGGTTGACCATGCTTGGTTCCACAGGATGTAAGATATTTTCCAAATTTGTATAGCTGATATAAGGATAAACGCAGACGAGGAGTCCATTTCACGGTGTTCAATTTATTGAAAAGTTGATGAAAATCCGAGTTCCTTAAATGAATCAATAGTTAACATTTTATCCCTTGTAATTAGTATATCGACATTATTATGTATGCTTATGTTATTGTTTATTAAAAAATCAGGGTTTGGTGAGAATTTTTTTTGAGTTCAACTCCTTTTTTCAACCTTTTCACATTTTTGGGGGTATTTTGTATTATCCATTTTGCAAAATCATTTGGATGAAGTATGCTGGTGCACTCAGGGTAAAAGAAAGTTTTTGTCGATGAATTCCCATTAATTTCGGAAAAGTACCATAAATATGCTAGACAGCGAGCAGGGGGATATTTGGTGGAATTAACTGATGACGAATGTAGCGAGTGTGGAGGTTTATCACTACGAATGGTACTATCAAATGTACAACCTAAAAAATCATGAAATTATTTAATCATTATTTAACCTATAGTCAGAAGATTCGCCTTTGGGTTTATTTGTGGGAACAGTAGTCAGTATTTAAAGCATTTTTACTTACGAACAGTGATCTGATCTCCAGGTCGAATTGGCGTTTCATCCCCCAAAATAAGCATTTGTTGAAATGATGGATCATGGTTAACATCTTCGAGTATTAATGGAATTTGGTGAGCATTTCGAATGTGATGAAGGGTTACACTTTTTCCTGGAAATTTATAAACCATTTACACTTGGTACTTTAATTCGAAAATTATACAATTTTAATAAAGGCATTGTAGTATATGGTGCATCGTGCATCGTGATTGTGATATTAGACACTATTGCTACAACGTAAACGTGTGTCAAGTGTCAAGCTATATATATACCTGCCTCTCCTGTGTCAAAAGATACTCCAAAAACACGCAATGCTTTCCTCCGTGGTATAATTCTTTCTGTGCAGTCGTTTGCGCAGTGCCCAAACACCTCAAACTCTAAAGATCCCGGAGGGATGAATAATGGGGACATTGGATTATGCCCAATTTTTAGAATTTTAGCCTCGTACTTCCTGCAAAGCATAATGCATTTATGCACATTCAAATCCAATAGCACAACATTTTTGCAATTGTTTATGAACACACCTGGAACCATCCGTTAATAAGAAATCAACATCGATACCTATTTCTCTTTCCATTTCCATCTTCTCCTCACTTTTATTTTGAGCTGGAGTTAAGTATGATTCTAACAGATAATATTCCTCCTGCACGCCAAAGGGAATCCCAGTATCTTTGGGAAGAAATATGTCCTGCGAATAAGTTAAATTATTCAAAATTGAAGTAATTTAATTTACTAATACGTTCAATCTAACTTGTACTTTTACGGTTTAGTATACCTTGGACCCTTTACCTAGTGAAGAAAATCATGGGTCAATTCTCAGGCGACTTGGAAGTCAATTCAGTTCAGGGCTATTCAGTTCAGGAAGGTCGTTACTTGAATATTCGCAACGGGAATTGAATTAAATATTCATCTTAGTCCTGAATTAAAAACTTGAATTTGTTGTAAAATTGAGAAAAATCGAGTTAGTGTTTTGTCAGAATTGTTGAAAATACAATTAAACGAATAAAAACATTAAATACTGTTGATTAAGCTTTATTTGGGTGTTTAGCGGTAAATATATTATGATAATTTGCCCAGAAAGCATAGGAAAGAAGGTTTGGGTGCGGGTGTATATATTACATAAGAATACAATTCAATTAAAGTACCTGAGAATTGACTTTAATTTATTGTTTTACTTGAATTGAAACCGCTCTGAATTGAATTGATTTTCAAAGAATTGAATCGAATTGGCCTGACTTTCTTCACTTACCGGATGTGAAAATGATATCTTGACAATAAGAAAATATTTCCGTAGCGTTTTTACATTCTCCACTGAAGTCAACTAATTGCTGGAATTTTTCTTTCACTGCGTCCGTTGAATTCCGTTTTACGTGGGGCAAAGTGGGAATGCACTTGTAAATAACTAAACGATCCAAATTCATTTTCACTCCTTTGTTAGTATTTGCAGTGGAAAACTATGCATTAAAAGGACAGCAGGTTAAATTGACTTGAAACGGATACAAGATAGAATCAAGAACGGTAAAATCATTTCCGTAGTTGTCATTTCCAAATGTAGTCACGCACCCCAATTATGTGATGTTTCTTTTCAAGTTCTGGGCCTTTTTGAAAGACACACCAGGAATGGTAGGTTTTGGCTGCAGTCGAATTCTGCTTTATGTTCACTGACAGCCTCCAGACATCGAGAGAGGATCCAGATAATGTTTTTGAAGCTGATGGTACTAACGGCGTTAAGTCGGGCTGGAGCAAATGGGTTTGAAAACTACCACGGCTTGCATGATAATCCAGAACGTCATTTTCGCCGTAAGCCCACATGAGATGAATAGTGTCGTCCTAAATGCAACACATCATTATGCTTCCTTTTATGCATAGTTAAAAGTAATTTAGCGTATATTGGTAAACGTTACGTTAACAGGCAAATCTTGAGGGTCACAAGTTTCCATTTTTCGAACAAAACGAATACTAGTATGTGTTTTGTTTTCCCATGCCTTCAGAAGTTTCCAATCTTGCCGAATGTCTTCAATAGGTATTCTTCCATCGAAAGTATGTCTGTCCTAAAAATTAAGAAGACATCTACTTTATTCAAAATGTAAGTAAGCAGGAAGAACAAAGGTTATTGAGTTGCTAATGCATACCAAAAGGTATGGTACACCATTTCTACCCATCCCTCCTATCAGAATATCAGAGTGAGGCATTTTACCAGTTTTTGAAAATCCTATTGCAACATAGCCTCGTGTCGCAGCAGTTATATTAAATATTACATTATCTTTTTTGGGATCTGCTACCCACTCCAGTAGAAATTTCCCTTCAGGGTCAGGAACCTCTCGATGACTATATGGATTCCCGGGTATGCTCCTCTCGGCTTGTATTATACATTGTAAAAACTGCCAAACAAGAAATGGTATACTAAATTTATTAGGGTATTTAATGGTCATTATAGATAGTTATGAGTTGTAGAGATGGAGTGCCCAAGTTTCTGATCACAAATTGGGAACTAACAACAGAGAAACTGTGAATAACACACAAAACCTCAAAACACAAGAAGCAAAAGTTATGATGCAAATTATAACAAAACTTTATTTCAAAATAAATCAGCATGCCGATTAACAAACAGAGAAAATCAGTAATCAGGCCCACTCTACATAAAACTACAATTCATACAGATTTACAACTAAAGGGAAACAGAAACAAAAACAAATTGTAAAAAAATACATCTCCCCAACTAAATTGGTGATCATTCTAAATTTTCAATAACAATGATTCTTCTATATATTTTACAATTTTCAGACCTAAATTACAAAAATATAATCTCGATACTCGATCTTAATACTCCCATTGTATTCATTTAAAACATAAGAAACAAAAATAATAGAAAACTTAAAACCCAACAATATAAAAAAATATACTAATTCACAAGCTACTGGCAAAAATATATTGCTAACAATACTCTTCGAACCTAACATTAACATGGCTTACTTTAGAGAATCTACTGAATAACACCTAAATAAATGCAGAGTTAGTCATAAAAACCCAATAACTGAAAAAAAAGTTTTGAATATAACATGAAAGTTTCCAACCCTGATAGTGTTAGTAAGGAGCCATTAAACAATATCCTTTAGTCTAAATAGTGAGATTTAAAAAAATATAAGAAAAGCTGATGATAACATGTCAGAAAATGCTTAGCGTTCTGCCACTCTTTTGACGAATTAAACATGGGTTTCAGGAACAATTAGAATTTTAGTAGTTGAATCATCACGCGTGACGAAATGAGTAGCCTTTGTTTTTCCCAGTGGCAATGGCGGAGACTCAAGGCCTACCGTTACAGTATTAGTCGAGTTTGCTCGCCGTACTTCCTGCTTCTCCAAAAAAGTCTGCTGACCTTGAGTTCCATTTCTCAACTGATGCTGTACATTCAACAAATTTCGCAATTTGTGGTAATTACGAAAATCTGGGTACCTTCCAGAACAAGAAGTATCACCTCGTTTCATCTCGTATAAATGATCCTCTGTCAGTTTTGAGCAATTCGATCCAGAATATGCTGAATCTAGGTCGGAAGCCAGTATGCCGTCACTTGAATACAATTCCGAAGAATGTTGCTTCTGATGCCTTTTATTTTTTCCTGATTTTCTCTCTCTCACACTAAAGTGAATTCTTTTAGTGGATGTCGATCCCTGTCCCTGATTATATCCAGACGAAGTTGCCGCTGGTAAGTTGCCAGTTGATGGAGACTTTTTGTAGCGGAGTGGGAAAGATCCACCTCTAGATGATGCTCCGCGAATGCCTTGAAGGTAACCTTCGCGATAAACAGAGCTTACTCGACGTCTTACGCCAGACCGTGTACTGGCATTTGCCAAGTGATTGTTTTGCTTGCTCTTTTTCTTCACACTACGAACAGTTCTTCGACAACCTTGGTTTTTGTTATTATTGCCAATCCCGTTGCTCTCGTTTCGAACTGTGTAAGAGTCGTCTGATTCTTCTGTAGCTTCTTCAGTCTGTGAGCCCATTGTTTCAGAATCGTCTTCGTCAATGAAGTCCAATTCTTCGTCGTCGTCATCATCCTCATTTACATTGTGTTTCAGATGCTTCCTTCGCATCCTCATGGAAGATGGTGCACTCAAGGGAAGCATGATTTTGTTCTTTTTATCCTTGTTGTAGCAGTAGACAATGTACAACCCATCTTTTTTGTTGGATTTGGACAAGTCCTCGGAAGAAGTTGATGCTGAGGAGTTGGTTTCATCAATGCATGCATATTCCGAAGAAGGTTCTGCATGATGCTTACCCTCACTTTTGCTTGGTTGAGACCCTCCACCAATTTTATTTTTGTTGCCCTCATTGTTGGCCAATTGCTGGAGAAGTTTGGCAACTTCTGAAATGTCTGCGTTAATTGGTTTGTTGCCACTTTGTTCTTGAGATGTGGTGTTTTGAGAGGAGGATTGTTGCTGTTGAGAAGACGGAGGAGGTGGTAGGGGTTTATGATACGGAGTATTAGTCGCATTGGAACTCGTTCCTGACCTTAGTCTCGCTGGAGGTGGATACGGATAAGTTCCAGACGAGTGTTGGGAAGTTTTAGTTTGCACTCTTCCTTTCTTAATGTAGGTATAAAGAGCCAAAGCTAGCCCACAAATAAGAAGCATAACGCAGCCTCCTCCAAGACCTGTTGCAACCATTTTTTCATTGCACGTCATCATTCCAAAGTCCTTTAAAGTTTGGTTGGAATCTTTCTGAGAAACAGCTGCGTCATGGTCAAAGTCATCCAAAAATGATGAGGGGTGATCGTTTAAGCCAACAACTCGAAGGGCGAGTTGAGAATCAAACCCATGAACAATTGCGCTCGCATTATGGAGCTCAATTGGAGAACGCTTTGTACGACGTCCTTCAGATTCACATTCCATCTATAAAATTCCAACAATATCAAGTCCTATTTTGATACACTCAAGAATATTAATGCATATCATATTTTGACATACAATGCAATCATGTGATTCTTGGCATGCATGCACTCTTGCTGTAACAATTAATGGCTCATTAACACGTTGACCACGGAAAAGGAATGCCTTGAATGTAAAATGATGCACCATGTCATTCCTCGGATCCTTTATCGGATGATCGTCAGCAATCACCTATAATATGATTTAAAAAACTGTCATTACATGGTAACTTTCGGAATATGAAACAAATTACGAAAATTAAAGATTAAACTAACCAAATATTCATCATTTCTACAGCCCTGCCCATCCACGAGAGTAATCACCTCAGATGCTTCATTTGGATCTAAATTGTCTAGTCTGTGTGACATGTTATCTCTCATCCTCCACACTTTTACATCCGTCAATTTTGAATGTTTCCAGCCTGTTTTAATTATAGATCATTCATGTATGTACATATATATATGTATATACGTATAAAACTGAGAAGTCTGAACAAATATGCGATGGTCTTGGTCGTGAACGATGTACATACCATCAGTCCCACGTACTACGCTCCGAAGCTGAAGAGATTCTCCCAACTGCACAACACCTCCAGAATTGACTCTTTTTACAAAGAGACTATTCGAGGCTCCAGGATTTTGACGGAAAACACCAACTTCAGCCACGAACTCTTGAATGCCTCCTTCAACAGTTGATGAAGAACGGCGATTTTCCCTGAAATTTAAATATGACGCTTTAGTTGAGAAGGGCACAAAAAACAAAGATTTTGAAGATTATATTAAAATTGCTGTTTACATAGAGTCTCCTGCAAAACTGATGCTTTTCGTATCGGACATGGTACTTTTCTGTGGGATGCATTTGATCGTGGTGACTTCATCATCTGCCAATGCCAGCATGGGCACTCGTGGGAAAACCATGGTCAAACACATTGCCTTTAAAAAAACCTAAAATAAATATTTTCCCAGAAATAGTAGGCATATTAATTAAGGGATGAGCTCTCTGACCTCTCCACATTGTTCGACTCCGCATCCACGTAAGTCAGTAACCGCCATGTGGTAAGAACCTCTTGTTCCCTCCATTTGTTCCAGTCGGCATTCCTCGGACGACAAGGGGTCTTGCGGCCTATCTCGGACATAAGGTAAGTGGAAACCATTTTTCATATGAATGGTTGCGCCAAAATACTCATTTTGACGCGTTTTGAAGCATTTGATGTCGGAGAATACAAAATCTGGTAATGTAACAAAATTATTTTCCAACAAGTTAAAATCAGTCATCATTAACAAACTATACACAAATTTTTTTCAAATTACCAACCTGTAATCACATTAGGATCGTCGACGGTAATTTCTTCGACCTCTTCATTATCATCTTCGGACAACGCAGATGTCTTGAATTCTTTTACTTTATCGCGTAACCTTTCTCGTCGCAGAATACCCCCACGAAGCTGTTCCTTAGACGAAGTTTTTACATCTTTTGCTGAAGACCTCACTGATGATGCTTTTGGAATTGGTGTGACCCTTGTTCTAGTTCGCAGGCTAGCGCCGTTAGCCCGCGCATTCCCTACACTACTGCCACTTTTTACTTTTAAACGTCTTCCAACGTCCACCTCTTCTACTTGTTGATCATCCTCATTTAATTCCACTAATTCTTCAACCATTTCGTCATCTGGTGGTGGAGCAGGGGGAGAAATTTCGTCGGGAGAAGGAGGTAGTACACCGCCCCCTCCTCCTATAATTGGCACACTTGTTCCGTGCCCAGTTCCAGGTCCAATCGGTCTTGGAGGAACTGGTGTAACAATCTCTGGAGGCAAAATGATTTCCGGTGTTGACGTGGTAGACATGATCACTGAGCCACCACCTCCACCAACCGGCTTATATGAGGAGACTCCAGTTGGTTTAGATATTCCATACGATCCTCCTCCAGTTGAGGGAGGAGGTTATTTCGTCGGGAGAAGGAGGTAGTACACCGCCCCCTCCTCCTATAATCGGCACACTAGTTCCGTGCCCAGTTCCAGGTCCAATCGGTCTTGGAGGAACTGGTGTAACAATCTCTGGAGGCAAAATTATTTCCGGTGTTGACGTGGTAGACATGACCACTGAGCCACCAATTCCACCAACCGGCTTATACGAGGAGACTCCAGTTGGTTTAGATATTCCATACGATCCTCCTCCAGTTGAGGGAGGAGGTGCTGGTGGTTCACTGCTCCCGTAAGCGTATACAGGAGGTGGGATGTGACTTCCAGGAATCTCGATCACAGGAATATTGGGAAACTCATCGTGCATAGGTGGTCCGCTAGATCCACCACCGCCATATCCGCCACCAATCATGCTATTTCCGCCATAACTGGAAGTAGCTTTCGGAAAACCATGTAGTGCTTGTTTTGCTTGCAATGAATTTCTCAGTGTAAATATAGAGTCGGTAAAACGACTTGCAATTGGAGGTGGACGTGGACCTCTTTTGAGAATTCTTGATTCACCCCTATTTTTTGATCCTGCTTCAAGAATTTGAACTTTCCCCATTGACCGTTTTTTCTGTTGATTTGCTGGAGATGTTGAATGTCCATCAGTGCTGTTGGAAGATTTTAAAATATCTTTTGAGATTCGTCGTTCAGCATCTTGGGAGGGAGGTCCAATCACACCTACACTGGAATCCTTACGTGTAGAGGTAGAAGTTGAATTAGTTACAGAAACAACATCGGCCGTGCAATGTTTCAAGCCCACCAATACAATCATAAACCCAAAAATTGGTAAAAGTTTCATTTTGCCTTTTATGATGAAACTCGACGTTCCGAAAAGTTATTTCAAATTTAATCTAAAACTACGATATACGCAGCAAAAAACAATATCACACAACCCAACGGAAAGCATATTGACAAAGACGAAATTGTAGGGTATGTTAGTAATGATAATTAAATTTACTGGGAAATAAACACAAATGTTTCAACGAAGTTTATACACGATATTCGGTTACGAAAGTGTATCCACTTAAAAAGAGTTGTTAAGTCCTAGTGACCAAATTTCGCACGATTAAACAATCAACTCAATACCAAGTAAATAGTTAGTAAGAGCTCCTAGAGTGACTATTCCTTTCGGTGACAATCTGTCGACTGACCGAGTCCGGTTTCTGAGCCTGAGATAACATTCAACAGATAATGGCAAGTAACTCCTGACCCAGTAAAAATATGTTTACATGTAGAAAGTCGCTAAAATGCAAGTCTGCAGAAGAATACATTCAAGAATCAAGTTGAAAAATTGTGAAGGTCTTTTCGTTCCCTGGGCACATTCCACAATCTGTTGTGCATTTACAACACGGCTGGCGGCTGTGCCTACATTATTTTATTACCTGAATACGTTGTCGCGGTACACCAAAATAAAGCATCAAAGGGTATCAATATAATCATCAGTGTCAACAGCCCAGCAGTGGAATTGCCACAACAAATACCGATCACCCTAGTCAGCCAGCGTCAACATTCGCTCATACCTCCATGCACTCATCAAGTAACAATTATAACTTTTTCTTTGAGCGTTGTATAACATTGTTGCATATGTACATTTGGTAGATACATTTCGGCAACAAGACGAAAACAAGAGAAGTTGCGTTGCAAGTGTGGATGACAATAATATAAATATATGTATCGTATGCAACAAACTTTACGTACGAGATGCAGAAGTATCGCAACGCAATACAGGAAAGGGCAATCTTTATGCCACACAAATGGTAATTGGATTTCAGTGGTAAAAGCAGTTTTGTGAAAATTTACTCCTTTTGTAACCTGACTGAATATAAGCTGGTGGTGGGCTCCCTAAGTCACAAGTTACCCTTAAATGTCAATCTAGTTGCCAAGTATTGTAGGAAGGATCAGTATTGTATTCGTGCTGAAAGGAAAGAAAACTCTTATTATACAATTTCATCCATGTGTTCTGCATCCTCATTGTTGTAGACGAGCTTTCTTGAAGAAAATGCAGATGAAGATGCGTATTTGGGGATCCTGTTTCGAGCTCGATTTAAACCCATTAAGAGATTTAGCGATGCGTGTGATTCAGATTCAGAGAGAGTGTGTTTCAGTTCAATACATTCAAGAAATAAAGAGTGTGCAATTGTGCATGCATATGTAGGACTGAGGATGGTGTAAGGTTATACGATACTTGAAAGAAAGGGGATTAAATGAAGGAAAAAGAGGATTGAGTGATGTGTAGAAGCTTGGTTTAATTCTTTCAATACAATTACAACAACTGGATGACAGATGATTTTTGACTTATCATGTAAATATTTGGATCGCAAGGGAGACTTTATTGCAGGAAATTATACTGCTGCATTACATGAGGCGTTTATGATTTAGCTTAGGAATTCGAAGGCCAAACCTCGGTCTAAAAACACCCCTGGACGGACATCGGTATTTTCTGTGGCGTATTAATAACATTTGGTTAAACACAACAAAATATATATAGACCACACGGAGCGATCTACATGTTGACATGTAAAGTTTCTTAAACCCTTTAGTTTATAATTAACACCATCAGATAAAATGACACACTTAGATTATAAGTTTTAATTATTTGCAGCGTTTTCAAATCTGCAAGTCTTTAAGCAACTCGGATGTATATAAGTTTCCTCAATAGTTTATAAACGACTTGATTAAAAATTAAGTTTATATATAGAATGGATTCTTAGAAAGGAATGCTTGAGAATATTTTGTGTTTACATAATGACAAATTTTATTTTCGATTCCCGACCTTGTAAAATGACAATATCATTCAAATGCACAAACATAGTTTGTATAGACATGAACACCTAAATAACATTTCAATGTCATTCTGTTTTTAGAACGATATTTTCTTCAAATATGCCCAACTTGACAATGACGGTAGAATGACGTAACTGTCTGGTAATGTTTAGAATTTGAAATACATTCGTACATACACGCCTTGAAAATTTGATTATCTTACAGTGGCTATTATTGGCTAATCACAAAATTACTCATGGCACGGGGGTGATTACCAAAAGATTTACAAAAGCCAAAAACAATCTCTCGAAATTTCTCGTGTAATGCAGTTATTATTTTATAAAAACCAGTTAAACTATACGCCCTCCTTGAGAAAGAATATAATACATATTGGGTCCACCCACAGGAACACATTTTTATGGTACAAAATTACGAAGCCCGAATAAAAACATTTTAGATGAACTTGTGGTTTTTTGGCATACAACTGACACAACTGGAAAAATTCCTCAGTTTCGCTTTCATTTGCCCATCCTCACAACTCATTACACGCGGCTAGCCCCGAATGCTCAAAAGGGCTCTCAAAGGGATTCTTTTCCTCTTTGACTGCACCATAATAATATCCCGTAATAATAAGAATACCTACTTTAGGCGCAAAGTAAAGCCCTTAGTCATATTAAGTACTCAACAATCGTGAGATGCTTTGTACTGACCTGACTGAACTGGTTTATGGGTAAAATGATTGATGGAGACTTATCTTAGACGTGTAGGTCTGATTATCGAAGAATAATAATCAAATTATCTAGTTACCTACTCGTAGTAAATGCACATAATGTCGATGCAATCCAAAATGTACATGTTGGCCATACGATAATCATCTTTAAATACCTAAGTTGTAAACGTTAAACTTAACCCTTGGAATTTTTATTCTACATCTGAGTGTCTCGCGAGAGTTGTGGAATCTGGGTCTAGGTGAAAACTTCATTGATGCGACAGTGAACAACAATAATAACATTAAATGAAAGGAAAAAGGAATGTGAGTCAAAACATCGTTTTGATATTTTTATTTCTTTCTTGGTCTGTTATGCACAAGCAGTCTTTCACTTTCATTTAAAATATGTGACATTGAACTGGACCGTGAAGAAAATTCCTGAGAAAAATCATTGACAGCTAAAAATTTACATTGAAACGTTGAAATTGAAAACAACCAACTGGGGAATATAATTCACATTGTATTTTTATTTTGAGCTAATATTGCATTTTATTTCACGAACGTAATGGTTTAAATATACCAGTAAAGTATGTACATTTAAAAACCAGTCTTTTTGCATTTGTTTGATCTTCAGAAAAAACCCAAGTTCAATTACATAGATGACAGCGAAGCAAATGCAAACACATTTTTCATGTTCTTTACTAGATGACGGTTTTGAATGGGCACAAACAACCTTCTATGTGCACATACAACATATTATATAGAATACTGCCATTCGATTCTCATTCCTAAAAACTTACTCGTTTCAAAAATCCAATTTTTATCGTAATCATTACCATTTGAGTAACGAATTAGACAATTCCATTAGTGAAAAGTACCGCTTCCAGGATAATCATATCTTATTTTTTTATAATTTCATGCTTAGTAAAAAGACTTTCATAATGTGCTCACTGCTCTGCTTTTACTACTTGAGAACTGACGATGAGAACATGTCGGTGATGCTGGTACACTGGTACGTCTCAGTCATTTTCAACCCATATTGGGATGGGATTATGGGATACCGTTCAAAACCCGAGATCCAATCATGCTAACAATAATCGACCATCCTCACTTTCAGTGTACACCATTAATACGCAATGAATTGTATGCGTTTTAATGATATTTCAATACACATCTCGGCAATATAATATCCACTTCAATACCCGTTATTTCTATTAATATAATATCAAGTCAGTGTAAGCTTAAAAAGATTTAAATATGCATCCCTTTTTGCTGTTACATCATTCAAGTAACTCGAAGTTCGCATAATAAATACACTTGTTTACGAAGACATTCTGCGAATGAAGACATAACGTTACAACATCTAGTTGAATTAAGTCGGCCACATTGGTGACTGGTAAAAGTTTACAAACGTTGAAAATTGTCTACTTCAACATAAGGTGTATGGGAATGGGAATGGGATTGAAGTGGAAGGAGTTCCTTGCAAATCGGATAGAGATTAGGAAACTTGAAACTACCATTGTTTTACAAAATATATGTCCTACATATGTCTTCGTGAATGAAAAAATAATCTAATTGCTTGTTGACCTAAACGATTATAAGAGAACGCATTCACAAGTTCTATGCCCATGTACAATACTTCTAGCACAAATTCCATAACAAATACCTACCTTTCATGAAAGTTGTTAAATGAGGCTTGCCCTTGCCCGCTTGCTTGAATTATCAAGTGTTTTAAATAAACCAGATGAGGTTTCATGAGGAACCATGTTTCATTATATCATTAGGTTTTTACTGACATGATGACTCCGATTAGTAATCAAATCTCAGATCGTAACATTGGCACACAATTTAAATCACGCTGAGTAACAGTCAACTTCGTTGCGAAACTTCATGGAAATCTCAGTCCAGCCAGGGTTCCTCTTACACCCTCAATTCGGAGCGTGGCTATTAGATTAGAACAAGTGGGTAATCATTAATGATGAATGCCTGAATGATGAATAAACTTGAAGTGTGATTCAAACAGTAAACCATAAATCCACAATGAGAACGGATTTCCGTTGATCTATGGGTCAAGGTAGGTAGGACAATCAATAAGGGGATGGTCATACCTACTTTGATGCAAATTCAACTATACTGTTGATTTCTATAGTGTGCCATCTACTTTTTTAAGGCTGGCACAGCAACATATCCGAGTGGCAAATCACAGAGTTATCAAATTAAATAGGTTCAATTAGGTTAGCGAATCAGCAGTTTGTACTTCAATGATGTGTGATGTGTGATAGTGTGATGCATTGTATTTCAATATTTGTTATTCGTAATTTTAGCATTTCCGCATAAACCTCTAAATTGGAATCGACCCATAGCTCAAGCTCACTGAATCGTCCTTGATAAAATCTAAACCTTGGACTAAACTTGTAATGAAATAAACATAAACATTGGCATTAAAGTACAGATTTAAAATAATTATGTAATGTTTTCCATAGTGTGTATCTTCAATAAATTAGTTTAACTAAAATATGGTCAAGAAAGAGAATTCAAATGATGACCCTTGCGTACTAAATACCTTTTCTATGAATGATCATCGAGCTGACGGAAATATCTACTCCGTCAAACGGAAATAACAGCCCTACTGCAGCGTTATTTTTATCACCTTCAAAAAATTCAACAAGTGTATCCGAAAATACCAATCTAAAAACTGCAGTACAAGAAACAGGGGACGACACGACTTTAATATCTAGCAAAACTATCGATTCTCAACAATTGTCAATGCTTTCACAAGAGGAATTAATTTCTCAGGTATAAGCGTTTCAAGGAAATCGAAGTAGAGTATGCACTACATTGAAATTGACATACAATGAATCAACCCTAATATTATTCTCAATAGTTGTTGGGTGCACATGACAAGATTCGCAAACTGGAAGCTAGACAGCAAATAAAGGAGGAAAACATTGCAACTGAAATGAATGAATACGATGTAGATACGCAGCATATTATGCAAGGATGTATATCACGGCCAACATTTGCCTACTCAAACAATGGATCCGTCAGTATGCTTCAAAGCTTTCCAGGTCCAACAGATTTTCATCTGGATGAACTTCAATCTAAACTTGAAAAATGTGCTGTTGGTGATTTTGACAAGCCATTTGTAAAAAATGTTGAAGATGAGGTCATTGTAGCGTATGAATACAGAGGAAGTTTTCCAAACTGTGATCAGGATCTCATTGCTGAGTCGGAAGAAAACCTTGATGATCCTGTACCAAGCATAGTGCTACATGGAATTTGGGACGACGAAGTCGATGAAAGTGACGAAAGAACCGTTAAAGAAGAATTCCCACTCATTCCTTCTCCTGTTTTAAACACTCCACCTTACGAATATATTTTTCTTACGAAAGAAAATGAAGCCAAATTCCGAATCTTTCTCAATCCCAAGCTCAATCAAGTTTTCCAGGAAGAGCTACGTAAGCTACGGAAATACAAAGCAGATCAAATCAGACGCCCTTCAAATACGGATCAAGTGGGGGACACTTATTCTACTAATATAGGGATAGAGTTTCATAATCATGCGAATCACATGGATATCCACAACCGTAACCATTTAGTTAATTGCTCCTCAGCCAACGAGGTTTTAAACAGCGCATCGATTTCAAACGTAATTCACTGCTTCGATCCATCAGACGTAGACTTGGAATTAAAAAAGATATTTACCGAGAAGCCACCAATTACTCACAAGATTGTACGACGCAAATCTAGACACGAGAGGGGATCATCAGTACCAGGAATTGATTCATATTACGGCACACATGATCTAAATAAAGTTGGACACGCAAGTTACTTCATTCCAACTCTAACTGAATCAGAAAGAAAAGGTATTATCTGGCCATTTCACACTTCGTAAGCTATTTTAAAAGTTCTTGCTAACTATTTTGATTGTAGCTATAGGGTGGAAGCCAGAATATCACTACGGCCACTGGAAATATTCAGCTCTACAAATCCCTAACTCGAGAACAAATCCTATTTTCCTTCATCCTCATCCCCATCTAGAAGGCACCCACTATATTAAACAGAAGCAGGAAAGTAATCACATTCCCAATAAAGCACATAACCACCACGAAATGGATACAACCGACGGGTTTTTACTTGAAGCCGATGCTGAATCTTTACTGAAAAGCTCAGCCTCTGTAGTCTATGCAGCTGACGAGAAATCACCAACGGTGGCCGGGGATACGTTAAGTTTTATAACTCTCTCAGGTACTGATGATAGTGCTCAGACGTGTCACATTATACCTGACAAATCGACTCTTAGAAGAATTCTGAAGTGGATAATGCCATGCATGAGTGCAGAACACAAGTCGTCGGACGTCAGCGTTAATGACACAGAATGTGGTTCTTTGGGCGTTCCAACTCAAAATCTACGCCAACAATTTAATACAGTGGATGATCTAGTGAACGAAAAGGAAATTCTTGAGGACTTTGATGACACCATAATCGAAACTCTTGTTGAACCTCCAAACAGATTAAATTCTCCGATGAGTCATACGCATATTTCTTTTGATGTAGGAACGAAAAGTGGGCAAATACAAAACCAGAGTAATCAGTTGTCTCCAGATAAGCAAAGCTATCATTCTGCACAAAGTCAACATCAGCAACAGTATAATAAAGAAGTACGAAGTCACAGTCATCACCATCACCGGCCTAACCACCATCACGGGTTTTTTCACTGGAAGCATCTCCTGAATCATGGAACCAAAAGTAATAAGTCGATGACTGTTGTTGGTGGTGACTTAATAGAATCAAATCCAACCAGTACCATTGAATTTCCAGAAGCTGGAGAACAGCAATCACAATCTGAAGAGTGCGGGACAACGGAAAAAATGCAGAAACCAAATCACAGCAATCTTTTAAAATCCCAAGAAATTATGAGCAGTACTGATGATGATGAAATGGAAAAACAGGATAATTCCCCGACTGTTAGTGGATGCATTACAACTAAGAACAAGAAAACTAGACGAATGAATCTGAAGGCATGCAGAGCTTACGAAAAACTACTCACGTTGAAAGATTTAGGATATCAAAGTGGGCCAGAACACAGTGCTGGTGAAATAAAACAAGGAAAACAGAATGTGAACTTTGTGTTGCGTACTGAAAACACTAAAGAATCGCTCTACAAGCCACACTTTGAAGAGGGATCTGATAAATCTAAGCAAATTTGCAGCGATACTTACACAATGAAGGCGGCGCTGAAGAAAAGTGAAAACATCCCTTCCTCAAAAAGTAAATTGAATGCAATGAATAAATTTGCCGTTGTTCCAGTTCCAAACCACGCGGTTTCATTTTCTTATAATGATGATGACAGTATTGAATATTATGATGAATTATCTCCATATGGCATGGATGGAAATGATGATGGTTACAGCTATTATAACGGCAATATCAGCTCTGGAGCTGGATATTCAATGGATCCTATGTCTAATCAGAACTTTTATGAAGACTCAAATTTCTATGAAGATATGGATTTTGATTATGATTTAGACCTGCAATCTGAACAAGATCACGTTGAAACTAGGTTTTTGGACCCCAAGGATTTGCTTACACCGAGGTATCAAGATCTTGTGAATGAGCAAACAGGAAATCTGCCATTTACTTACAATATGGACTATAGTTACGCTGGAAATTCTGCACAAACTTTAGAGGTAGTAGGAAATGTAGTAGAAGATGAAGAGAATGTGACACATTGGGTGGACCACAAATTTGTTCAAGAGATAGAACAAGAGTTGGGTCTCATTAATTCATGCCTTGACTCACTGTTAGATCGGCATAGAGAGCTAATGAGTAACGCTGGCCATCCACTTCAAAATTCAACCCTTTCTGACAACAATGAATCCCTAGAAAAGGTTGATGGTCAGCATAAAATTTTCACTTTAAATGATATAGCCCAAGAAACACAACGAGATTCTGCTAACGAAAATATGCAGAATACTACACATGACGCAGAACCCAGCGCAGGTTCCAGTGACCAGTAATATGAGATACTACCTACAAACACAGGCGACCACTAGCATCAATATTACTAAATTGTACATCGCAGGAAATTTATTAAATAAAACTGCAAATAATGCTGTATGCGGTTTTATCTTATGTATTGATAACATAATTGATACATACAATTGACAACAAAGTTACAACTGAAATTCAAATACAATCAGGTACCAGGTACGATCAAGAAATATATATTCATTTCAAAGACGGCGGAATGCAGAATATTGACGAACTGTTTAAATTCTAAAAATAGTTCATATACCTAATTTATAACACCTTTATCTAAACTGCTTATATTAAACTATTGCTACTGTGTGTCTATGCTTACTCTTTGTACGCCAACAACACGAAAACAAGATGATAGATTTGCATATCGTGTGAGTCGGTTAAACTGACGTTCAAATTCATCCAACCTTCTTCTGATTCTGGGGTGACAACCATGCATCTAGGGCCCGATGTACTTCCTACGCCGTGAATCTGCACACCTGGTAACTTTTGACGAAATTGTGCCATACAGCTTAGAAAACTTAAATTGCCATTACCACCACTTGTATCATATCCACGCAATTTGGTATGGTAAAAAACCAAGGCGAACTTGCAACAGAAGTTATTGACATCGTAAAACTCTTTGATCTGTCAGAAAGGGCATAAGAACAGTTTTTAAGTTTTAAAATGCTTTCTTTTGACAACTATAGTATTCCCTAATCCTTTAAACTTAATGCCATAATTCATGACTAACTTTAGATAAATCAGCATCCATTTCCCTCCAAGAGCACAGCAAATTAATCTGTACCACTTCCACGTTACAATTAGCATCCCCACTAATTAGCAGGCCGCTTGCAACGGGGGCTATATCTACATTTTTAAGCCCTAGATTTCCATCCAGCCAATCATAAATTCCTGTAACTAATGGAAAGCCACTAGAATTTGCAGGAGTCTTTAAAGATTGGAGTACCCTAAAAATAATTGAAAAGATGCACCGAAGTACACAAAGAAAAGTTGGTTATAATTATTAATGATATGATAAATATGCGTGATTGTACATAAATATTCAGCTCGCACTAACTCAACTAAACCAGGTTTACTATTTGCCAGCTGCATGTACTGATACATAATTAGAGCTCTAGGAACTTTATCAACCGCTACGTCACCAATGATTCTTGATCTACATGTATTCTTGCCGTCTTCAGTTAAACACTAACATTTTTAAAATGGTAACTTGTAATCCATGATATTTATAGTCCAAGATTATTTACATACAAACTAAGAACTCACAGATGGGATGAGAAAGCTCTCCACCAATAAGTGAGAGCATCCTGGAAACATCAAGCTACTAAACAATCGCTGGTCAGAGCAAGGACTGGGATAATAATCAATCCACCTCGAGTTATCAGGAACAGTTACAAAAATCGATGGACTGAGGACATACATCACCACGCAGTCAGCAGGAAACATTCCGCCATTCACTTCCTTATCTAGCAAATGAAACAATGAAACAATCACAAATCGGCAATAATTTTCCTTTGTGAAAAGGCGATTATGTTCACTTACAACTTACCTCCGTTTACAATTAAGCCACTCAAATTTGAGCTTCCATAGGTCAATATAAGCTGCACAGGCTTCAGCGTACAGGCCAATAGGTCCACACGTTCTTCAGGAGAACTAACACTTAACGTCTCAATACCTGCACACATATCTTCGTGCATTTCCACATCTACCTGTTCCCTGACGCACCTAACGTCATAATTCCCAAAAAGTATGCTAGGGTGATAGTAGGTACTAAATCGGAATTTGATATTCTTTGCATCTTCTTGAGCAGCTTTATCCAACCACAAGACCATAAATCCTTTGTTACCGTGTTTCCGCCTAATAGCTTGATAAGCTATATTCCTCCATTGTTTGCTAGTCAGTGCCAACTTTCTAGACAAATTCTCCGGTAAAAACCTCATCAAAAGTTGAACAAAACTCGCATCTTTAGTTAGCTCATCAGCAACTTCCAATCTTTCAATGGCACCAGGGCTCAGTTTCATCTTTCTATCAAAATCCAGAACTACATCATTCAAATCCTCATCAAGTTGCGCACTAAATGATGAGCGCTTTCGATTTAGTTTTGTCGGCGTAGGGGCATTCTTCCAACCACAACCTAACAGCAGCAGAGCGACAAAAACGTTTACATTGAAAATGAATATACAAGTGAAAAGCAAGTGCTTTTACATTAAATTACACACTAATTACTTTTTAATAGCACCCCCATAAAACGGTAAAAGCTTATTTCGATAGTTAAATTTAAGACAGACGCACCCTTATTGTGACTGTAAACAGGTTTAGGCTTCATTCCTCCACGTTGTTGGTACTCTTGGCAGACTGAATTATCCCACCGGTTAAACTCACCCATATTGAAGATTCAAGATTTGAAAGAACTTAAACCTGTACGCCTGTCATCCGTCTGTTGTCACTTGTGTGGATGTCCCAATCACCGATTGTACTTCTCTTTAAAAGACAACGTGTGAACTACTAACTAAACTAACAGCTTATCGCTACCGGCTACTGGTGTCTGGAAGTGCAAATTAAGAGCAGTTTCGCATTTGTTAATTAGTCATTGTCATAGAATACAATGATATGTCAGTTTCCTTCCTTTAATTAACTATGCAACTAGTTACTCCAACACGTCCGTCACCGTAAACCTACAAATATGAAATATCTAACAATACATTGGTGATTACAAAAACTGATAACGACAATGGCATCGCATCACTCTCATTTTCAGTATTACCCGTATAAAACCAAGAAACATTTTCAATTTGACACTATCAAACTATGAAATCACACACAGACACTACTTATGAAGGACGACACGTAGGAAAATGTGTGTTTGTTGCAGCTTTTTAGGTACATGCGGATGCGATGCATAGTGCATGTTATTACGCATTTATGTACATGCAGCAGTAGACAGCAAAATACTTTTCCTGCATTTATGCGCTCTTTTATGTGCACCTAGTCAGTTCAGTGCAGTGCAGTAGTTTCATCTCGAATCCAGTCCAGTCCAGTCTTATCTAAAAATTAAGCTTGATTCTTTACACATGTATGATTAAATTTTAAAATACAAAAATTACTATGTATATTCAGTAATTATGTTGGATTTTGGATTATGGATGCAGAAGTAAGTGCCTTCGTACGAACATGTTCCGGCGTACGAGTTAACCGTACTCCGTCAATTGCATTTTGAAATATGCTTTTGGTTGGATTTTATTTGGAACGGTCACCGAAAGTAAAAAATGGAATAGAATATATGTATACATAAATATAAATATGATGTTATAGTTGATATTACTACTAACAAAAATGTATACGCTCAAAATATTTAAGTGCATTACACTTTACACTTCATTTTTACACTCCTCAGTATAAGTATATTTGCTCATTTGCTGGAGGGTTGGTTTTAGAGGAAGGAGGCTATCGGTATCACACACCATAAGAAATACCGTCAACGAAAAGTTCTTTTTGGGACTTTCTGATAGACAAATATTGGAATTTGCACTTTAACATCCGATCTGCATATTTCAGTTTCACTCCAGGACAAAAATATGTATCGATTTTTCTAAAAAGTGAGCTGTATACTGCATACTGCATCCTGCATCCAGCCAGAGTACATCTAAATTTTATCGTATACGAGAAGCTCAAAATCTGTGTAAAGTCCAGCGAATTTTGCTCAAGGACTAATTATGCATCATCATTTCATTTTGTTATTTGGTGGCGTATTCCAAAAATCATAATTCGAGTCAGGAACATCATTCCAGGCCAGATACATCCAGTGGGCCACGTTTGACGTTATATCATATTATGCAAAAAATACATAAACCTTTAGACCTATGCATTTTTACATTTCTTAACGGATGCAGTCTGCAACGAATTGCATTATCATGGGATTTCCCAATTTCTCTGACTTTAGCTTACAATCAGACAAACGTACTTGCCGTCAATCCTCTCGCAAACAAAAAAGTGTCCATGCAAGATTCATCCCTGCATTGTCATGCTTCAAAAGATTTGAAGGTCAACTATGTCATTCGAAGAGCAACGAATCATTCATAAGTCAATCTAACTCTTGTTATGTGCACTAAATCACCTAAAAAAGAGGATTACTAAATCAATGCCGAACCAATTTGGTTTTTGTTACACGATGCAACATTCAACTGCTAAATATTGTTTTGCTGCAGCAGTACTTTGAATTTTGAATTACAATAGTTTAAACTACACCTATGTAGTTCGAAGAGGACAATATTTGGACATGCACATGTAATGTGCTTAATATTATGCACTTCCTATCGTTTCTGGACTGGGTCCAGTTCCAGGCATGAAGTGAACTAAACTTTCAGTAAAGTTTTTCCATTGTTCACCTCTAACTGTCCGTTGACTATGATGTCCAAATAAATCAATAAATATTATCTGCGATTAACGAACACGTAAATATAAATTTATGAACATGGAAAATATGTAATGATGATGCTGCAATTACATCGTATCGTGCAGGTAAGTACCAGTACCAAGTACGGTCAAAAAGACTTTTTTCCAACTTTACGACAGTCGAAACTAATTTTTGCCAAACTTCCTCCAATTTAAGATACTACTTCCTTCTCAAAATCCTTTGAAAAGTACGTGTGTACTCGTATATGGCTAGATAGAGATGTACTTTTAATACGCACGCCAATTCCTAGAAACTTTACGATTTGAGATGATCATTTTAAGTATATTTTTTTTGACTTCTATAAAAAGTATGGTGTGTGGTGGTGTATGAACCAAGTATTATAAAACTCATTCAGATTTACAACTCGAACTCGAAAATAGAACTTTGGTTCATGCAAAGGGAAACTCACATCACACACAACACGCAAAATCGCATGAAACTGGGAGCTTGCTTTTATTGGGGAAGTGATTAAAATACTTCGTCCATGATTAAGCTTTACGCACACACACATCAATTACAATTTTAAATACATGTTTTTTCTTGCTTTCTTAAAATTTTATTATGATCGTATAATGTTACAACTTGAGTTTAAAAAATAATATACTCACAATCAGACTAACTCAGTTTGCATCTTTGCATGAAACGACAATTTTTGTCATCTCATTCAATTTGCACTAAAGCTCTCTCTAGGAAAATTGATGTACTTTCGAGGAAAATATTACGGCCAGCAATAAGTACAAGGCAACTTTTACCACTTGATGGAATTTCCTTTTGAAGCATCATAACTAACTAATTGTAAATTAAGCAGTGGCCATACTCACGCTTTATTACCTGACTCCTGAATGTGTGAAATATACTTTCCCATTCAATTATGTACGTAAATATATGTCTAGGACATAATATTCCGACAGTGATGCGTATATGATTGGGCACGAATGAAATGGGCTGATGTAAATTATCAATTACTTGTTCCTAGTAGGTTAATGTTATTAAAATAAAATATTTTTCGTGATTTGCTAGATATCCATAACCAAAGATTTTTTTTCTTCATTTTTGCCTGTATCGGCCAAGTCCGTTGCTAGTTTGTCGCGTTCATGAAAGCGGACGACGGGACGACTAAATTCGGAGTTGATACCATCAACCTTGAGTTGAGTGGATTGATCTCTGAAAACGAAGCGATCTTGTGTAAACTAGCTGATGAAATAAATCTAAATGTATAGGGATGTATACATATGCACTTTTTTTTCTGTTTTTATTAGTTATGCTATGCCCTTTCAACCCCGCACGCATCCATTTTTAAAGATTGTACAAAAAAAACTCGGTTTGGTATAGGCTTCCTGTGAGTGAATGTGAATCGATCGTATGCGAAATTGAGAAAGCTATTCTGGAAAACCCTGTTCGATCTCTGTGATTCCCTTTTGTTATACGCGATTGTGGGACAGCAATGCATTTTGCTGGGTAGGTATCACTGACACAATGCAAAAATTGGGCTCTCCAGAGTTCCTATGAGTCTTACATGTTACATTGTTACATAACCACTTACGTTCCAAATTTTTCAAATTCATTCAAGCAAATTTTAACCTCTGACACCTATTTATACTAATCGTATGTCATCATTCATCATAGCAGAACAAAGGTTACTAGTTGTACTAGAATGAAATGGACAAACACATAAATTGATTTGTTAATTTGAACTAGTGTCATTTTATGCCCCACTGCCACATTTACATATATGAACCCAAACACAAAGATTCATTTACCGCACGGTAACGCAGAGCATGTTTCAGATTAAATTTATGAGCCTCCCACTCCCATTATTCCAGATTCCAGTCAATATCTGTGAAATCTTACTTAGTTATAGTAAAGAATAGCTGGAAAAATAGGGATAAGTAAAAAATTGTAAGTGTCAACCCATGTTTCCCGGCTTCCCGTTGTACATTACCAGCAGTTATGGAGGAAATTTTTACCAACTGCAAGCGCTGGACTAGAATGCATGAATTATTCTCTGCTTCTGCTGTATACAGCTGCAGTACTTACCTTGTGGTAATATTAGCGTTTCCACAATGCAGGAAATCCAATGTTAGCATAATATTTTTTTTTGAAAACAACTTTCGAATTTCGTATCAAGTTTATTTGCTTGTCTTGGAACTTGAGATTTTAAAGATCGGTTTGGTTTGGTACATACTTTCAACCACAACGTACTAACAATGTAAATTGCTGATGCTTTGAATGATTGATGCAGAATTAGTAGGTATGTACAGTAAGTGATGTTCTATATACATATAATAAATCAATTAAATAAAAATCGAGGCTGGACAGGGTGGGTGCATAGTGCATTGCGTTATTGCGTATATGTGTATACATTGAAAAGGCATGCATCGTATCGTGGTGATCGTGACTGTTGACTGTGGGTTAGGTACTATTGCTTTTTACTCTAAAAAACCTTCATCCGAAAAGCATATCTTAATTGACGATGACATCGTCAGATTGCAATCAATGCGTGTATTTTAGATGCAGAGTAGATGTAACGCTTACCTTACAAGAGTTACAATTACAAAGGTGTATGATGTACTATACTTTGCAAGGTTTAAAAACTAATGCATGGAGACTCCCAGTATTATGAGTATTTGACGTAAATCATTTCGGTGACAGATATTTTAAATTGTGATTTTTCATAATACGTGTATCTACCCAAAAATGTCTGGTAATTCAATCAACATAACTTGTGAGGGCACGAAAACTCTGTTAAATCTGGCATCTTTATAAAACCATGAATGATCTAAATTGTAAATCAATTGGAGATACATGGCATCGCTAAGTTGTAAAGATTTTGAAAGGTTGTCTAAGAAAATACTCAATAGTAATGCATACCTACCTAATACATCCCTGAAACATGAGGAAATTGTTCTTGGCTTTGTCTATGTAGAGAATATTAAAATTAACCCTTGAATTTCAGAGCTGGAATGCTAGCTGCTAGATCTTAAATTGTACCGATTCCAACGTTCCAAAAGTCGCTTGTATATGTCTCGTTTTGAGAAAAATATTACAAATATCCGGACATGCTCTGTAAATTTTGATTTGTTTCGTGGTGTATATTATTTTAAAAATAAGAATAGTTTATCTGCCAAATTCAAACTGAACAGAAAGAAACTAATTAGGGTGACAGTTGACACTTTAGAACGTAGGTGTTTTCTTCGTTGTGTACGGCAATCCCTTATCAAAATTCGTGGTAAAAATAAAGTTAAGCCTTTATTTAGTGTGTATGGACTTGGTATTCCACTGAGGTCGTATGGTAAATTATTCTTAATGGCAAAATTATCACATAAAGAAGAGATATTATAGCCATTGAGGAAAAACCCGAGAAACGTCATTGAATAATTTTAATGGGAAGCTTATGTATTAATTCAGAAAATATTTCAGTTAAAACGTCTGGAAAAATCGTTGATGACAGCTTCTGTTCACCCATCAAAATTGAAAACCATCAATTCGCTAACGCTTCCCCTATGATGGACTAATGGACTGTACAAATGCGAACGATATGATCCAAAATTTGTATTACAAATAATTCACAGATGTGCCCTTTTAGTAAGCACAATAATTATTGTCATATTTTATTATTTTTGACTTGATACTGCTGGAATGCTAGTTTATCGACGAATATGTATTTATCAGCGAAACGTGGAAAACTTTACTTGTTATTTACTCATCAATCGTTTTGTACTAAAATTATTTTAGTAAAATATCTATTCACTGTTTCATATTCAAATTCAAGCTGGTCCTCTTTGGGCCTGGATAATAGTTTTAAGTACGCACAAACATGACTAACATGACGCAGGCATTTTAGATTTGGAACGTTATTGTACTCTTCGAGTAAAAAATTGGCTATGCAATTTTGACCTTCTCAATTTTGATGGAGGCTAACAAAACAACTCAAAATGTATGATGTATTTAAGTATAGTATACCAATTATCCTATCATTATTAGTGCACGAAACACGCTGGCATTACTCATATTAAAGCTAAAAGAAACTCTGAATATGGTAGGTGTAGTGGTGTAGTATTAAGAACTGAAAAAAACACTAGCTTATCTCAATTTTAGATTTTATCTCATAGTTTTTTTCCCGAAACAAATCAAGCCTATATAGTCACATTCCTGCCGAAAAATATGGTACAAGCTTCAGTACCGGTAACTGACGAACGCATGTATATTTTGTATTTCTTGGAAACATGAATCCTACACTCAAAGCGCTTTCAGAAATTTCCTCTGATGCCATTAAGTAACGATATAGCCAAAACGTCAACGTGGCCGTCGCCACTGTACCGAAATGGATGGATGGCTTACCTTTTTGCACATTTTCTATGGTGTACAAGTAAACATGGATCTTTTCACTTTTCGCTAACAATGTTTGGGAGTTTACTTTTTAAAAAAAGCAGACGCACATCGACATTCATTTATAGATAGTCATTTTGTACGTACATCGTACATGGAATAAATTAATCATGAAGGACATTTTCCATTTATTGGTGGATTATCATAGAAGTTAACGAAATAGCTTGAAATAAAATTACAATTTCTTCCTGCTTTAAACTTCCTACACATTGTTTCCATTGTTGGAAATGACTCAATGATATACTTCCTCCTTCCTTTTCCATGCAAAACTCGGAATCCCATAATATAAGTGTTGTCGGTCGCTGTATATCTTATTACCTTTTTCCAGTGCTATTTATTTCACAAGAAACCAAATTTCCATAACAAGTACCTGCGCTGCTGTAATATTGATAAATGTAATAGTAGTCCAACAACAAAAGTAAATTATACCTGCAGACAATAACTTAATTTAAGCGCAAGGCATGCTTTACTTTATTTGAAAGTATAACATACCAGCTAGTGCAAGTCAAATACTGCTGAAAACAGACTTCATATAGTACATTATAAGCGCAATGATATCAATGTCTTTGGTATGAAGATTAATCCTTTGACTATAATTATAAATTAGGTACGTGAAGTATGCCTAGCGTTATGTTAGAGAGAACTATAATGCGTATTTTTTTTACAACTGACTAATCTGAGAGTCATTACAGGCATGCATCATCTTTTTTTAATTAGGATTAGGATACCAACTTGATCCGCATATATTATGCACGCGAGCACTAGTCCATAACGTAGGGAAGTACAAACCGTCCATGCGCTCTTGTTTTTCACGCTGACAGATTGTTAGTGCAGTGTATGGATTTGCGATGTGATATATTTGGCCGTTTGTTATTCACCGAATTGCATATTCTGGGACCGCGACCGGACGGCAGTAAGTATTGTGAAAAGGAAAGCTTTAAGGAGAGTGTCACAAATCACAAGTAGCTTCTATTGTCTAGTTTTGCGATCTCGGAATGTCTGGATGCTGATGCTGCTTATGAATGACGTTCACACGAACCAAAAGATGAAGCATGCTAGAATAGAATCACGATCATATCATGACTTACACTTTGATTTTTACTTGAATACCATAAAATGAATGGGCACACACTTGTGCTACAAGTGTGCAGTATGTGTAAGAGCAATATGTATCAGAATAGAATAGAACTCGCACAGAGTTCAGTATAGCCATTTCAACTCTTCTGCTTTGCCTTTGTCTATCTAACCTTCTCTAAATCATAAACTATGGATTCCTATCTCATAGGTTATTTATTGTGTGGAGGTAGGAAACTGTCAGAGATGCTATGTAGAAATAGAAGAGGTTTTTGTAAAATGGGGCAAATATGTATGCAATGAAACAACAATAATGCAATAATAGAAATTACATACCATGATTCTCGGAGAGGATTAACTACCTCAATCTACAATTCAATCCAGATTTTCAGTACTTCCACGGAGATGACGGGAAGCACATCACGGAAGGAAGTTTCTTGTTTCTCACGCGCTTGCTAGTGTAACTTTGTATACATATCTACAGACAGAAGAATTTAAAGCAGCCTGAAGCCATAACAAAAAAAATTAGCGTATAAATCCTATAATTATATTCAAAATAATTTTATAGCCAAAAAATGAGCGATATCGGTTCAAATTCAGACCACCGTTCCGTTGAAAGTTCCAGTGGAAATGCTCAACGGAAAAAGGGTGCATATAGCAGCCACAGCGCTACCAATGTGCCAGAAATTTCAATTTCAAATACTGCACTCAGTATCAATGCTGATAACCCAACAGGTGTCCCACCTCCGTATACAGAAACTAACAACGAAATTAGTCAAAATCCTACATCAGTGAATAGCGACAATAGAGCAATGCCAGAAATTTCTTACACAGTCCCAAAGGACTTGAGTTGTGGTATATCGAATCCTGTGTTCAACTTTAATTCCAGCAACCCTGATGAAGATTTAGACAATTCAGAATTGACTAAAACTGGGTCAGTAGCAGTCAATAATTTGACTCCAACCAATGCAACCACGTCCTTCACAAGTTTAAATTCCTACGAAGGTCAGTACACATCACATACCACTCTGTACCGTAAGGAATTGCAAACCCACCCTGTAGACTGTGATACGGAGAAAGGAGCAGTGACAACTGATTGTAAGGATAAGGATGGAGACAAAAAGAAGGAAGAAAAGGAGTACAAAGGGTACAAGAAGTACATTGGGCTTTTGCTCACCCTTGCAGCCTCTTGTTTCTTCTCCATTGTCGTTCTTTTTGTGAAAGTACTGAGAGATTACGGATTTGATGCTTATGGAGCATCATTTTGGAGATACACAGGTAAGATTGGAAGCTTTTCGATTTGGGCACTATAATGATATGTAGATTTGTCAAAACTAAAAGTTGACATCAGTGATCTAGTAGGCTATAAAATTTCGGCTAATTTTCTTAAATGACAAAATTGATTTTGTTTTACAAAATAACGACAAATTTACAAATTGTCAAATTTATTCATACAACGATGCACTTACTGTATTTACCCATGGAATAATATTTTACATTTTATTTCGTGTTTTACCTTTACCTTATGGCAAAAATTCTAACTTTTATTTGAAGAAAATCCAATAAAATATTCATTTACAATTATATAACAGGTACGGTCATTCCGACTATACCGATGATTTTTTTTTATGAATGCGGTCCTGGAACAAAAAAACAGAGTTCTATCTTTGTGTCTGTATGGCCTGTTTTCAAAAATCAGAACTGGAAAACGTGGATTGGACTTTTGGTAAGGAACATTTTCTTAAAAAGGTAAATTAAGGATATCGCTTAACGCAAATTTCAAATTATTGTTTTGTTAATGAACATATAGAGCCGAGGAATTATTGGTTCGACTTCCGTCATTCTTCGATATTACGCTCTTCAATATTTGACAATTGGAGACACCTCCGTGATCACCTACTCAACTCCTGTGTTAGTCACAGTACTTGCACACTTCTTCCTCGGAGAGAAATGTGGCGTTTTCCCCATCATCATTGCATTTACGACCCTGTGTGGAGTAATAATTGTAACAAAGCCTCCAATCATCACTGGCGCCACAGAATTTGATACGGATACTCTGGTAATGTGGATATTTTTTATTACTAAACTTGTGTAATCGTTCCGCTAATTAGATTGCTTTGAATATTGGATGCCACACCTGTATATTGCATGAATATTATTAACCTTCACACTAAAAGTGCTAACTATCAATTTAGCGAATAGTACAATCACCAATCACCATACAGTATTTAGCTTATTATAGTCATTAAAATAGGATAATTTTTAGCGTATACCCTCAATTAATTTAATTATGTGTCGACGAAGGCAATAATGAGCTAAATAACTTTAGAGAACTCGCTTGCTCTTGTTCATTTGTGTTAATGTATATCGGTCAATGAATTAAATACTAATTAATAAGCCAAAAGTCTCTGGTATCTAGTATAAATAATAGTCGAATTGTAGTCAAGTTTTAAATTTTCGGTTTATATGCATTCGTCTTAATTTTTTCCCCTTACCAATGAATGAGGACTTCGTTCATAAAGATTTTTTGTGATTGATTAATACATGTTCAGTAGAATTCTGCCATATGCAGGTACAGTTAAGTAGGATAATTAACTTTTCCACAAATAACCAAAAAATACCTATAAGAAACGCTGTGATGAAACGATATAATTACATTCATGCTACATAAAATACCGATATACCCATAGAGGTTGAGGCATGATGTTGATTCTTATTATGGATATACCTTATGATTGCGCAACTCAAACATGTAGTACAATTAGTGTAGGAAACCGGACATCGGGGATACACATATATATTATGCATGGCTTATTAATTATTGCTTGCTTGTTGTTTAATATTTTGAAATCTGCAATTAAGAAACTATTCAAAGAAACTTAGTGAAACGGAAATTCAGAAAAAAGTGTAATCAAACATTGGCATAAAA
>JAHZNA010000585.1:908-22913 GCA_027743935.1 Sinodicranocentrus sp. ZH6 | reverse complement strand
ATGGTGAATAGTGGATATGTCAGCAAATTTTTACTATTTTCAAAATATCTAAATATCTTCTCAAAAAAATCACACATTTTTGTACATCATTTTGTGATTGCGAGGCTCTATAGAATTATTGTTAAATAGTTAGCTTAAGATTTTTAATAACCTACATTTTTATTGACTATTAATGATAAACAACCATTAAACAACTGCAAGATGAAACTTCTACGGCAACTTTAGTGTACATTGCATTGCTATATACTCATATTATTGCCGTATGCATGCACTGATAATAATAGGTCCAAATGAACCCCTCCCCCCCCGGTTTCGTGGAAAGGCACCCCGAGTCTCATTGTTAGATGTCACAAAACCTTTTTTTATATAGTATATTCTCTTCAAGAAGTTCTGGGAAAATCCCGAGTGAAAGGCGACTTTCAATTTAGAATGTATTTTAGATGCTACCTATTGCTTGCACTTAATAAAAAGATAAAGGAGCATGAGGCATGATTAGATATAAAACCTGCGTTATACTAGAGAATATGGCTAATGGCTACGAACAAAAATAAAACCATCACTTCGAGGACATTTAATTTAGGTAGGTATGTTTTTCATGAATAGTTAGCTTCCGATTCTTCATACTAGGAAAAATCGTTGGGGGTATTGTATGTAGTAGACCCTACGCCTAGCAATCACAATGATAGTGACACACTCGGTAAAGTTAATCGTTCAAAAACCTGGAATTCCCAGGTTTATTTTTAACCAATTTCGTACTTACAACCCTTCATCCTTCCCTTATTCAAAGAGTACTCATTGACTCCTTCTTTTAACTCTTCGCGTAAACTTCCCAAGTCATATACAGATATACATATTATAAAACATGTAGACTAACCCTTGTAAGCTTATAATTTGTTATTTCGTAAGGAGTATAAAAGGCACCAAGAATGAGGTTCAAGGGCATCAGTCTCACTTTTTAAGTCACGGTCTAAACAAATCAACAAATATTTTTCAGAAGCAAATCTTTCGATTTCCAGAAATTACAGTAATAATGGCTGCCAAGTACATTTTCAACCTTCTCATCGTAGTCATCGCCCTTTTCGCTGTCGTCTTCTCCTCCCCAGTTCCCTCTGATGACGGTAAATATTTAAATATCAAAAATATTTTAATGCTCCACCAGTTTTAAAATTATATAACTTAACTTTGTGTATAATTTTCTCTCTTTAGATACTCAAACCTTGAGGGAAGGACGCTTCTACGGTGGAGGTGGTTTCGCTGGATCACAGGCGTCGGCAATGGCATCCTCTGGAGCCGGAGGTTTTGGATATNTCGCTGGATCACAGGCGTCGGCAATGGCATCCTCTGGAGCCGGAGGTTTTGGATATCCTGGATTTGGTGGTAGCGGAGCTGAAGCTTCAGCTTCAGCCATGTCTAGTTCTGGATCGTTGTAAGTTTGTGGCTTGTTTGATTGTTATACATGTATAATACCGTTACATACTTAATCCTTCCAGCTATACTGAACTCTTGTTCTATTCTTTTATTCTTGCAGTGGTGGTTTTGGAAAGTAAATCGGAGAACTACTCGTACATCTTCGTTGTTAATGAGTTTGATAAAAATTAGAGTGCTATGATGTGTTGATATTTTGGAAAATAAATGAGCGTTATTGTATAAAATCCCACTTGTGTGAGTACCTATTATTTATCCCATTAAAGTCGAAACGATTTCGAATGCATATATACCTACCTACTACCCTCATACATAATCTATTATCTATGATTCGAACGATACCCTCACAACCACACACAAATCTTTCAGTTCAGTCAAAACTACATGTATTTTATTACAGTTAAAAAAATCATAATCAAACTAACATAGATTAGTCTTAATACATGCACTTTAATACAATCTTATCAATTTTAGTCTTCTTTTTTAAAGACATTTTTAGATTGATGCTTTCCAACTTTACCCCGATTAGCCTCTTCATTCAACGTCCTACGCATCAGTGCTTCCTGTGCTGCCTCATACCAATATGATACTAAAGTGAAACCAATGATAACTGAGACGATCATGACGAAAAAAAAGAAAAAGTAGTGAGAATCCCGGAGACTTTGTGCGTTTTCCATAATATAGGTCATGCAGCCCTAAAACAATAGAAAGCTATTAATTTCCTGAGTCACTCATTGAGTTAGTAAATCCTTCAGTAGTTGGGCAGTCATACCTGTTCCCAGATAGAATGATTGCGTTTCCCAGACGAATCCAGTATCGTATTTGTCGCAGACATGTTTGCACATTTATAGCGTAATTGGTCGACATGTGGCAATAATGCTACTAGTTGGTTGATAGCGTCATCTTTAAATATAATTGCTTTCCGTAAAAACACATAAGTTCGAACACAAAATCTTTGATCATCCTTCACATGACATTTAAAATGGATGTGTCCCCAATTGGCACAGCTAACAGGAACATCAAATTCTTCCTCTTCACACAACGGCAAAACGTTACGGTTGTAAATTAGTGATCTGTAATCCGACGGTGAGAACAGACCGCAGCATTTATGTCCTTGTTGGATTGCATCTAATTTAGGCAAAACTTTCCTGTGTTCTTCCCAGTATTTAACTACTATGGAAGTAATAGCCGTTTCATTGTAAGAACGAGAGGACCGAAGCAGAGATAGCCCTTGGATGGAGAGCCAGGGACCCAGTATGCAGACTGGGATACAGAACTGGAGACAAAGACGATTGAATTAAAAATCAAGTTTGGTTTTGATTGGTTATGAACTTTTAGCTAAATTGTTGAGGTACAATGTCAACCTACACAAAGGATGCAAACATAGTGTTCAACATCACTCATCACGAGAATACAGCCGGATATGGAATAGAAGATTGTCACAATAAGCGCTCTATACATAAACTTATCTGCCGCCATAACATCCGGATGCTCCAACACGTAGTCTGAGTTCCGATAAAAGTGAGCTGACAAGAGGTACGTGAAACAGGCTACCTGATTTTATAAAAATCAACAAATATATTCAAGAAAATGTCTTCTGGTATTATGCCATAAGTTTTGTTTAATTAAAGCAAAATACCGCAGAAATTATGAAAAGAGTGTATGTCTTCGTCATTCCATTCATGACTAACGATTTTAGTGTTCTTTGGCAAGAAACAATTTAAATCAAGTAAATTTTATTAGTCAGACGTCAGGCATACAAATGCAAGCAAAGAGGAACAAGTTTTCTCATCGATGGGTTAGTGCACATCAAAGTATTTCCAGGAGAGAATGTTGTCTTCTACCTTGAATTTACATTCAAATAATTTATTTTCTCCACAAGTCGTGAGACGATTTTTCGGAAATAAACAACTAAATCAAATTAAAACATTGAAAATCATAGTAACATGCAATTGATAAATATTCGAACTGCCAAATTCAACCGATCGTGAATTTTGTTCTTAAGTGTAACTGTAAAAATGTTAATCATTATTGGGGCTGAATCGGAAATTGTGGCGTATCAAATGGTATGTGTTCCGGACACAAGGAACTTCAGATTTACGATAAGGTAGAAATTCAAATATTTTCATGTATGCATATGTATTTTCCCCCTTCACAGGTATCCCTCATAGGCAAAAGTGATGTTATTCAAAATTAACCTTAACCATTAAATATAAGTATTACACGTAGGTGATTTAGAAAGTACGGATCCTCTTCGTTTGGTAAAAAATGGCGGCATTTATTTATATGTTTACGGTAGCAGTTTCGCATATGGTCATGGTACAGTGGAAATCAAGTATGCATTTGTTTTACAACTACAACTAAATTTTAAAAACATGACTGTACATTACACTAGTTCCATTTCCTCTTGTTTTGTAGCACATTTAAAATCACTGGGCTTGAATAATACCCTTGGTCCACAAAAATACACATTGCATTTAACTACACATCCATACATTAAATTACTCGGAATTTAAATTAAAAATTTGCAAATTAGATTATGAGGATTTAGCCTCAATCCTATGATTATGATTGAGCTCTTTTGCGGGTGCTCCTTGTCTGCCTTTGAAGGCAAGCATGGTTCCAGTAATTCCTAATGCGGCAGCTATTTTCCGTCCAACTTCTCCAGGGACCATGCTACAAGAGTTGCAAATAATATGTTATTAGCACGCAATGTACAAAACGGAAAAGCCTATCATTCAAAATTAGACTTACTGTTTAAGAACAAGAAGAGGATAAAGTGACCGAGGCATGACAATTTGCTCCTGGTTGGTCAAAATTCCAGCTATCAAGTCATTCACGACTGTTTCAGGATTTAAGATGGAAACAAGCCTGGAAAATAAAGAAATATAAATGAAATGATAAAAACTATTGTTAGTATACTTTCTTAGCCTTATCATTGTTTTAATGATGCTATGTATGTATTATCATCATTGATGGTGATGTCAGTTTCAATAATAATGAATTGAGTTTTGAAGACTTACTTGGATCTGATACCGTCAAACATTCCAGTGTTAATGTAGTAAGGGCAAATACAAGTCAAATGGATGTTATCATATCCATCAGCCTAGAAAACCATAAACCAGACTTTGAGCTTCCCATTGTCAAAAGATTACTTTATAACATCTTGTACAATGTTTGCATTGTTTTCTCACCCTCAACTCATTTTGAAGTGCTTCGTTAATTCCAACAGCTGCATACTTCGAGGCACAATAGTCAACTAATCTATTGACTCCGATGAGACCAGCAGTGGATGCGATCGTAACAAGGTGTCCATGTCCATCCTTCATCATTGGTGGAAGGAAGGCTTTCAGAGTCTGGAAACAAAGAGAAATAGAAAATGCTATCGTGTTGAGGTTATCCCAGCAAGATAATTTACAAAAAAAAACATATTTCCTTCTTTTACTTCCCTGACGAGAAGAGTGAGCAATTATGTTGCATAAGTATACGTGAAAGTATGCATTCGTGATGAACGCCATTTTTGTCAAAAATAACCAGATGTATATGGAGCGTATTTTAATGGGCGTGTCAAAAATACAGAAAAAGTGCTGAACATGATGGAAATGTTTTTTTTGGGAAAGATTCCAAGTGATATTTTGACTCGAAGCCGATATTGTGAAGCCGGCTTAGATAGGTTCCCACGCGAATCCCATTTTCATTTGGGTTCACGTTCAGCTAAGCACATTTTATTTGCTAACTTGGCATATTTTTTTCTAAGTTTTGAGGCGAATTAAATGATAAACGATAAGAATGCGAATGCATGCATTAGTATGATGGATGTGGTACTTTAAGTAAACTGCTTTTGTTTTATGAAAAGTTCAATGTTACGTTAAATATTTCCTTGCATAAAGTCATTGCTAAAATGTCCTCTCTTAAAAAAGTGTATAATAATTAATTTCTTTGCATTACAAATTTGAGACACTTCATGCGTAGAGCCTGTTTTTCTCATATTTCCACATATCATAAAGCTCGAGCAAATTATATTGGGAGACGAATCTCGCTTTAAATGCAGAAGCAAAAAAATCTCGAGTTGGGTACAGGCTACAGACTCATATAGGTACGCAGACATGATGTGTCTTTCACAACAACCCATCCATCAAGTATGAAAAAGTTTTATTATCTTATCCCCAACTGCAATATTACTTGATTGTATCATTATTTGTAAATAGCGAATGCCACTAAAAATTGCTAATGTGTGATGATTGCATTGCAGGAAAAAAAGAGAATATGTTTGATCTCTACTGTCGTTGTCAGAGTCAAAGTAAATGCAAATTAAGGGTACAATGTGACTTCCCTATTTTTAATTAAACTTGTACATCTACGCTTGCCCAATAAATAGTGCATCAACAAAATAGTTGATGATGAAAGAGGAACATTTATCATATCGGTCAGATATTTCTTACCCAAAAGTTGGCCATCGTATTGACAAGCATGGTTTTTTCTATGAGGCTGTCTGGGATGTCCAAAAACTTCTTCCCGGAGACGACCCCTGCATTGTTTATGAGGATTTCAACCTTGCCCACTTCGGATTTGACCTTTTCAGCGACTTCGTAGATGGACTCGCGGGAAGAAACGTCAACGTGGTAGCCGAAACATTTTCCACCAGAGGCACGAATATCTCGAACGGTTTCATCATTACCTATAAAAGAGAGTAATGAAAGGGGTGCTTAGTTATTTGCATTGCCAATAGCAGTTTTTTCATACATCCTACATAAATTGAGTAGAAGTAGAGTAACACATACAAAGCATACAACTATTCATCGTTATTAACGAACCACACCAAAATTTGAAATGGATACACAGTTAAAACTGCAAAATTACATAAGACCTTCAGACGGTAAATTGCAAAGGCAACTTTTACTATTCGGTAATTTCAATTTCACTCCTCACAAATAACTAAAAATATTCAAGCATGATTACCGTCAAGGAGCCGGAAATACGTGAAGCGAAAGCTTGGAGATTAGAGAGCACATAATTTGATAATTCGGTTAAACACTTAAGCGTATCACATTTACCAATCCACTTGTATGAAAATTGTCTGTAAAATGAAATTAAGTTACATCTCGTTTTAACTTTTAAAAGTGATAAAAACACTTATGACTGGTTGAAACTTTCAAATATTGCTCAATTTCAAAAACCCAGACTCAGTGTAATTGCATCAATCAGTAAGATAACGAGTTGCATGCGGTTTTGCATTGACTTACAGTTAACCTGTAGCAATACAGATGTATAATATTTTCACCTAATAATTATTACATTTATCAAAATGCGGCATTGTCAATTCTATATTTCCAAATTTATATATAGCACATCGGCATGCGGTTAACCGAAATCAAGTGTTCCAAATTTTTTTCACGCTTCATTATTCTTCCTTGAAACATTTTTCATTCATAATGTTGCCTTCTTTTTCATACTTTCTTTCAAAAACTAGTCATCATTTACTCAAACTTCATCTCTTATCATCACTCATGCTCATTAACATTGTAAACCATCTCATTAGAAATCCTATTAACCTCAACAATTAATGCTTCTACCCTTACTCCCTCCAAACTTGCAATAATGCTAACAAAGGGAATCTCCAATTACATTTCTGAAAAAATTCCTTCGCAACTATTCTACAACTATTGTAGGCAGAGTCAATTGTGAGCATGTGCTGACGCTGACGATAAATTGCCAACAAATTAGATAACCATTATTCCATTCTGTGGGGTGCTGTACTGCACCCAAATCTACCTACACCTATTTACACGCATGCTCAACCAACCATCATATTACCACATGTCATGACACACAAGATTTCGCAAAATTCCCTTATTATCTAATCTGCCACCACACCAATATCAATTAACCTAGCCTGGCCAACCATCATAGTCACATATGGACTGTACTTTATGGCTATATCTGCACATCACGTTCAAAATCTTTACGCACATATGCACCACAGCAGGTAAATAGTTTTCATAAAAAGTGCATCGTTAATGTTGCCCATCCACGTTTTCATTTTGCAATTTGAACCTCTGGTTAGAATGTCAAGAGCCAAGGGCGAGGTTTGGACTTTGCACTTCAATACCTTACAAGTGATTTCTTGGTCACATGGTCATGTGAATTTGACACACAAAAAATAGTTGCAAATTACTGCAATTGCTTTTGAAAAAAATTACCTGCTTTGTTAATATCCCAAGCGACTATCACAGCTCCATGATTCAAGGCAAGCTTCTTAGCCATCAATCGGCCAATACCGCTTCCAGCTCCAGTGACGAGAACAACCTGATCCGTAATGTCCTTGTAGCGAAACCTTCTTGGAATGAAAGATAACACGATGGCTACTGTGCAGCCATAAATTGCGTAAAAGATTGCACCCATCAGCTCCGCAAAGGTTTCCATGTCCTGTTGAAAATTAGATTTTTGACGGGGTTCACTTTCTTCCTCAATAGTTTCTACTTTCCTCTCACGATAAGTTTTCAAAGGACTTGTAAGCATTTGCAAGTAGCAACTAGCAGTGATAGAGACATTTCGCCGGTGTTGCTGGAACGGGGATGGGGCATTTATGGTATTATTGTTGTGATTAACAATGGTCTTGAAAGAGTCATCTGGAACGGGCTGGATGATCTCTTCCGGGATTTTACCGTTCAGCTCTTTTCCCCGCTCTTGGCTTTGCTGAAGCCCGTCGTATATACAGGGCATTGGAGCCACTGTTGTACTCATTTTGTCTAACGTGTGTGGAGAGGAATCAATAACAAAAAAAACAAAAGGAAACCCTTCTAAAACGGGGTTACTTGGAACTATTCACTTTTATGCACGACAAAGGATAAACCTTCCACAATCGCAAACTCTCTGGAGCTTTTCTATATCGACAGGACTGACAAACCTGGACAAATATCGGAAACTAATCTACTCGTCAGGAGAAAAGAAAACAATGAAGCTGGTAAGACAGTTATTGACCAAAATGATCTCCTTTGCAACAATGATGATGGCAGAGTTGCACAATAAAATTTTTGTGCTTACAGCCTTGTCTGAAGCCACCTTACGACTGACTTCTCTGCTCAGGTACACATGTACCGTGTATTCATCTTAGGGGATGGAGAGACAAAAGAAGTATTTTTTTCTTTCTACATGGATCACACAAGCTGCTCAAGAGTGGTATAAGGATTCACAAGTAAATGTGTATGGATTGTTTGATCCAACCAAAACAAAACAATCCCTGCATAATGAGATGCACCACTGACTCACAGAGAGAATGGGAATAAGAACCTATATAAAATAAGCATGCATGAAGCAATAAAACAAGTATGGGATGAAGGGAATGAGAAGGAGTCTCGTTTCTCATGTCATATCCATAAATAATGCAGAACACACACAATTTACCTAAATGTACACAATTGCATTGCCACGGCCAGTCCATTCCATTCTTTAAAGGTTCATTAAAATCCTATTCCGTGGCTTCGAGTAAAACTTTGATTTTTACTATTGTTTTGAGAATATCCAAGTGAAAAAAGGCTTGAAAGTTAGATGAAAGATTGGCCAATTAAAACATTATATGCTTGTGAACTTGTCAATGTAATGGGAGACCTTTCAAATGGAAAAAAATGCTTAATTCCTAGTTCCCAACAAGTTATAGTTGTAATTTGACCATGAGATACGGTGTTGACCTTTTGTTGAATCTGATCCAATTATGAGAAATAGCCTTCATAGTTGGGTTTGCGTATTCCTCATGACATTTTTTTATTATTATTTCATTTCATAGCTTCTAAATGTTACATAATGAGGGAATCCAGATTCAAGCTAAGAATATTAGAAATGCTGTGCTAGATTTATTTCTTGCAATCAAGGAATTTCTCGAATGAGTACACGTGCACACTTATTTTGTAAGATTTTGCACATCCTTCTCCTTCAAATTAAGAGTTTTTAGATTGCAACAGCAAGGTAAAAGCGATGGTGGTATACATGCTTCCTATATTTTACTCATTTTGAAAATAGGGGACATTAAAATATGGTTTGAGTACCAAGTCCCAACGCATCACATTTATTTCGCAAGATAAGACTCTTGAGCTGACTTGAAGCCAGGGGGTATTAAACATGGTTCATTTTGAAATATGAAATTAGGAAAAACTTTATTTTTAAAAAATGGAGAACCATATGCTTAACGAGAATCACATGAGGGATTGCATAGGGATAATTTGGACAAATTGCAGTTGTACAGACAGATTAATGCACGTATAGCTAGACAAAAAATAGCCAAATGTGTGGCTTTTGCGCTTTTGCGGTTTATGAGAGCTTATTTCAAATCGTATTTCAATTGGTCGTATTTTATATGATTGGGTATTACACAGGCCGAGATTTTCTGTAACCAATCAGCGCCGATCACAGGACGCAAATGCGTCAGACTAACGAATATTAAGACTAATTATAACGAATCTATACACATTTTAAAAATTTAGAGGTTTAACTATTAAAAACATGCATGCATGTTAAATGACGAGTTGCATAAGAAAGGTTGTGTGTGTAAACAATGCATCAAAGAATGCTTATTCGGTAATCCCGTTCCCGTATCGGTATAGAATGCGGGAATCGTAAATCTTATTCGGTATCTAATAGCGCATACACATGAATGTAAGGATTCGAACATAGCTTTGAGAAATTAAGAGTAGCAACTAGTCAAATAATTACGATGACGTCATCCATTGCATTAGAATTTTTATCAAGTATATATAAAAGTAAATTAGTCAATTATGGTGGACTATTTCATAATACTATGGACTATGGGTCAAGTCTAGCCAAATTATGTAAGGAATTGAGTTTTTTGCTTGGCAATAAGACTAGTGGGTGATACAGAATGAAAATTGCCTGACCTCGGATTACCTGAAATAAACCACACGGAATATATTTGTTTCTTCACGAATTACTAGGACAAACCCAACTAAAACCAGTCCACTGGGTAGTACTATGTTATCGTACTATACGGAAATAAGGTCTAATAAATAGCCATCCATAGGGTAAGTCATATAAAAACCGAAAAAGTTTAGATTAGAAACAGGAAGGACTCAAACAACGATAAGTCTATTCACTTTTCTAATTGTGAGAATATGACAAATCCTATCCGAGGGATGTGAAGAAATGACAACATGAATGTTCGAGCTGGCTGCAAAGTTATAATTGGTTATATGTGTTACATGGGAATTCTCCACATCCCAAATCCTGTAACAATGCCAATGTAACGGGGGTTTTCAACTAGTTAAACAGATGTGTGTAGATTTGACATATAATAGTGTATAGGCATATACAAATATTTAATTGTGGCCAGAGAACAGTAAAGGATACATAAATGCGTGTTGCGTAAATGCATCTGCTGACTCTTAGGCATACATTTTATGAGCAAATTGCCAATACAATTCCCAATCCCAATGCATTATCCTGTACTCACATTCCCATGAAAAAAATATGTTCATCGAGAGTGAAACAAGTGCGAGCACGCACTCATCAGCAAAAAAGACGCCTTTTTCATATTTTTTGCTTGACTTGTCTTGGACTGTACACTAAATGTATAGTTGAGAGAGAAAAAAATGTCTAAATGATGTTGCTCACAAGTAACAAAATATATTACAATATACGTTATATTTTTCAGATAAGTAGTCATCCATTAAAGTTATCAGCACATGTATAATCCTCAGATAGGTTACTGCACCCCATGCACAACACAGTAGTTTGACAGACGTCCCGTAATAAGTTAAAAAAAAGTACATCGGGTTTTCGCAAGACTGCAAATTTTGTTGGCTAATCGCAGTTCTCTTGAGTGATTTGATTATTTAGTCGGTGTACATTTACCATATGAAGTGTACCAAGCCAAATTACTACATATATGCATTTTCTGTAGATGACCAAAATCACTGTGATTCCCCTTCCCCCTGAATCTTATTTACGCTCACAAAATCGCGAGGAAAAATTGTTGCGTAAAAAATCACTGTGCGTTCAATCAACATCATCACATCATAAAATACTTTAGTCGGCATGTACAAATTGAACTTGTGTATTAGTGGGAATGAAGAGATTTTCTAGTTCTTGTGTATATGAAGGGGGGATCACTATGTAATAACAATAACTATATTGAAATTGAATTGTTTTGTCGTATGTATGGTACCGTTTCCAACATGTTACCACTTTTGGTTAAGCCAAAAAGAAGCCATTGTGGAGCGTCAAAAGGGAGTTCTTGCGTGGAGAAGGCGAAGGGCACAAAGTACAGTCTCTAATGGTCACTGAAATGAATGTCCCTAATAGACACAGAAGAACACAATCATGTACATATACTAATTATATCAATGCCTTTACAAGTAGAGGGTTATTGACATGACTGTTAACCTCTACCTTCACAACCATGGGGGAGTGCAATGCTCGTTTAACGTCATCAAGCGACACTCACAAACAACACGCACTTGGCAAAGCAAACTTTTTATTAACTTGTTGCGACATCCGTATTTGACATAAAATATGTGCGCATTCTTATTCTTCAATGAACGTAAACTTTATATCAATTTGTTTGACCATGTATGATCATCATGATATTGATGAAATGCAAGATATTTCTTAGTGGAAATCAAACAAGTTTGAACACGTCATATTGACACTGTTACAATATTGTTTTGCTCTCTACGCGAAATGCAACAGTTGTCAGAATTTCAAGCAAAAACACTCATGAAAAATTGCACAGTATTGTAACGCAATAAAAAAACGCATAATATGCATATCAGCTTTGAATGAAAGGCCAAAGAGTAGTATAAATTGAGAAGCGAGCATGATCACGTGAACAAAATGTGAGTGCATTTTTAACGATGGCCATATTGCTAATCACCGCAAAATTACATGCACACAAAACTCAACTACGCACAGTTGTAATTTGTATATTGAGATAATTATGCACGTATCTTTTACGTTTAATTATTCCGGAATTGTAAAATAATAGCTACATGGAATTGTTGGAAACTATACAACATAAATTACAATTACTAACCTCGTCAACATCAAATTTTATCCCAAACAAAGTCAAAAGTGGTTAGTTAAGTTATCACACATAAATCGGTAGGAAACTGATAGGGATAAAAATGCATAAGAGAGCCTGAACTAGGAAATTCTTATTTTATTCTGGAGAGATGCAGGAAGGCGTTTGTGGAACATGTAGTGTGAAGTACATTCAAAAGAAGGAGAATGACCACATTTTCCACGTGTGCGTAAGCCGTAAGCAAACACTGGTATTCATTTTTCCAATTTGTTAATCCCAGAAATGGGATTGGGAATTGGAATGCAAATTTGTTCATGAGCACGAGATACAGATATCATGTGTCCGCCTAGCATTTCGACAAATGCTACACAGATATGAACAAAAGGTAAAAACCTTGATGACCTCGAAAGGATCAGCATAAAAAGTGGAATGGAGCTCTTCTACATTTCCTACAAAGTGGAAGGTATACTCATACTTGCCACACGGATTGGGAAACACTTTGACTCCTTCGTGACAGTAAATTGTAAATTATTCAGACTTCTTTGTCTTTCATCTATCTGGCTAGCGGAATGTACATAAAGTAAAGTTCCTTTCCTTTATGTCCTACCTCCTAACTCGTCGAAATGTACTGATTTTCCTGATCTAGCTGTTGAAAACAAAGGATGCAAGCATGAAGCATGCCAATAGATGTAAATCTGCATACTACGAAAATTTCTCAAACTATATCGTGTTCGTCGAAATGTACTGATTTTCCTGATCTAGCTGTTGAAAACAAAGGATGCAAGCATGAAGCATGCCAATAGATGTAAATCTGCATACTACGAAAATTTCTCAAACTATATCGTGCCTTGATACTTCTGGAGTCACGATAGCACGATAAGTATTTTTTAAACTGCACTTATCGAGACAACTATTGCTAAAAGGGTATTCAATTCTAAATTTTATCCTGGAATCAATTTAAGCCATTAAGTTTATAGGCTATTTTGCCTTTCCTCAATGCAGCAAAAACGAACTTTCAGTTACTCGCTACAACGTTTCAAGCGTTTCTAAAATTGCAACATTATGACTGACTTTTAAAAGCATTATGCAAATGTGCAACGCATGTAAGGAAATCATGTAACTAATCCCTTACCGTTCCCATATTTGCGATTGGTTCACACAGGAAGCAAGTTTTTCGACAAGAGGATATCTTCAATTGCAATTCCGTTTTCGTAATTTTCGTGTCCTCTGCTCACTACTCCTCGGAAACTGTGCAGTTGGACTTGGAACGGTTAATGATGAGAACTGTTAGGAAAATTTTCCCAAACTACTTCCCCATTCTGACATGGTTTGCACTTTGCACTTGAGAAAAAATTAAATCAACTTGTTATCACAGCTTGTCACAAAATCCATGTTATTTAAATGTTCAAGTGAAGACAGTGAAGTTTACAATAAAAATATTACATAACTCTCCAGCCCATTTTGAGTTTACTCTGTGGACAGGCTGAATAATAGAATAAAGCTATTTTTATCAACTCTCATGTACTTGTTTTTCCAGGTTAAGCTATCCGTACCAGCTGCAGACTGTCTCTTGCATTCTGGTTATAAGAGCGAGATAAATATTGGATGTGTTTGAAATGATATACTAAAGCCATGATACAATGACGCATTTTGGATACGATTTTTTGTGGATGAGGATGAAACATGCTTTTGAATTGATTCTGCTACACACTCTGCTTACGAAGAAACAAAGTATACTAGGTATATATATATCCATGTTCATGGAATTGAATCATTTGATTTTTATGTAATTTTGTTAAGAGTTCCACTTCGAGTTACTGATCCATAGAATGCATAAAAATGAAAAGTTGAAAAAAAATTAGACGACACAGCTCATAGTAAGCGGCGAATTCATGACTGGTGATTGGAAACTCACTAGACATGTTCTTACCTGGGCAGGTGTCCATTTATGAAAAAATTGTATACATGTGTGTATGAAGGTCTAGAGGAAAATTCGTCCAGTTTATGTAAAGAGGCGGAAAACTAGCCAGAGATAAGTACAATGAATCGGGAGATGATAATTATTTTTCGAGTGTGGGTCACGATTCGGAATTTTCGCAAAGGATATATTTTTATTTATTACAAACTGAGTTATGAATACTATTTAATCATACGTATTCCGCTAAAATGATAAGTATCTTGATGAAATCAAATACCAACATATTTATAAAATCATTAAGCATCATCGTATGATCTAACGAATAAAAACGGAGTTAGCTTATTATATAAGGTATGGCTTACATATGCAGTTTGTGTATGAAGTGTTATACTTATTCCTATAGTCAAAGAGTGACTGGGAATTATCGTGGTTATGTTTTAAAATTGCGATGTGATGACAGTAAAAGTTTTTTTAGCTGTTGCATGCTTCCGGCCCATTTCGGGCCCGGGCCATTTCTCATGGAGATATAAATCTTATGTCCACTGGATAGCAGAGTTGTGTCGTTGTGTGTTCCACTCCACACATCTCGCAGAAAACTAGTAATGTTGGATGGAGTTGCACTACAATTCTTGTAAGCTAAATTTTCAACAACAAAGATTGACGATAGAAATGCATTTCTCCATTTACATTTCTCAAAGTTATACGCAGGTTGTATTTTATTATTCATGATTATAGTACTCTACAGACTTTTGACTTTTTTAACGCAACTTTATTCTCATAGTTGAGTGAAGAGGCTAAAAGTATAATAGTAATGGGATAGGTAAACCTGGAGTTTCCCCCAAACTAGATACCTCGATACCTGGGATGTATCATGCCATAATATTTATTTGTACTTCACACGACTGCATCTTAATGGCGTTCCCACAGTTTGAGAAAATCTGACTCATCCCTACCCGCTGAAAACATTGTAAGGTATTTATTATTTCCCCTTTAATTTTTCGCGGATGTGAATCTTCAAGTAAAATAACTGCAATGATAATGCTGGAGCTTTATAAATAAGCTCATAAACCTCTGAATAGTCATAAAATGTCTCGAATTACAATAACTGTAAATAAAAGATGTTTGAATTAGATAGATAATTGCTTTATTCTTTCGGAAGCACAACATACAAGAAGCTAACCTATCGAAGAAACGATCTATACCTAATATTGTTTTTACCTATATACTTGATGATAACTATAACATAATAAATGTGAATATTTGACAGAATATATTAATTTAACAATGCATTCACATCAGCACTCAATATTTATAAGAGTTTATATAATCCATTTGAAAGTAGGCTGTGAACTTAAATGATAAAATATATAGCAGCAACCTTCGAATCGAAAAATATGTAATAATATTTTCGAGAAGAACATTACAATAAATCTTTTATTACCGAATCAAGTAATACTCATGAAAACTATTTAACAGTTTAAATTGCTTTTCAAAATGCAGCTTTTGCTCCGTGCTCCCGAAGTACTATAATTTGATTTTAGTAAATAATCTTTTTTTCCCTCACATGCATCACGAGTTGAGTCAGGTAAGTGTGTAATTGGAAAAGGAGCATTGTTTGCTGGCAGTCATGTACAATAATTTCTTTTTAAAAACAAGTGAACTATAGATAATAATTATCATCGTATATATTTAATTGGAATTTTTCAAAACGCTTTTGGAAGTTCCTTTTCCCTTCGGAGTGTATTTTCAACAGTTTTTACTAACAAAAATAAAGTCAGCACACATAATAATTCTATTATTGAGAAAGTTTTCATGCTTTTCTCACTCTCATTTTCCCTTTTATATTTTAGTAAGCTATATTTACTTACAACAGATATAGCTAAACAGCAGATTTTTATAAGCAAAAAAAGGAAGATATTTCAGAGACATTTTTATAACTTATTGACCTAAACACAACTACAGACAACGTTGCTGTCCTATTAGTAACAATGATTGACATATTTTCGCATTCTTAACTTTCGAGGAAGAATTACAGTCTGTCCTGTCCCATAACGTGGATATATTGCACGAAGGATATTTACCAGATTTGAAAAAGATTAAATACAAACCTGATCTGATTGCTTGTTGATGGTCTGCATATAATTAAATTCTCTGGCTATAACTCTCAAAAATTCTTCTGCAATTTTAAGGTATGGTTTTGGGAATAGGGTTATAAATACTCTGGGTTTGAACACCAAACCTAAGGATATTATATTGTGCTGAAGACAGTGAGTTTTTCGTCACTTAATTATACTCTGAGTATGACAAATGGAATAATTTCAAAATATGATGATATATTTAGACAATATACTGTGCTTTCGAATGTGCTCTTGAAATGAAGTCGACCGTAAGTAAATTGTCAACGGAGTTTTTTAATATTAGACATCGAGAATGTCGGTGTCTATAGTTTCATTTACTTTTGCTTAGTCTTTTTGGTGAGGGCTTGCTGCTTTCTGGTGTTTTGGTCAACTTCGGGAAGGTCAGACATTTCCTTGGCTGCTTTTTTCAACTTCTTTGGAGACTTTGGTACAGCTATAGCAGCAGCAGCAGCAGCAGAAGCGCTTCTGATCCTCTTGACGTGGAAAATACAGAATTGGAACAACAGATATGACTGCAAGCCTCCAACAAATCCGAGTCCGAGAGTTCTTGAGGGGGAAATAAAGCATAATGTCAATTTAAAATGTCAATCGACAAAAGCCATTTGTTGGTAATTGAGATGTTGTTATTTGTATACCTTAGAGGTTGAGAAGCATAAGGTTCCAAGCCGAACCAAAATGTGAGGACAGCAAAAATTACAGAGAGGAAACGAGCCAGAATGAAGACTACATTTCCACCTCGGAATAACCAAGTGGCAGCTTGCTCCTTCTCAGCAAAGTGGGTCAATTTTCCTAAGCTCAGAAGGACTTGAGGAATAAAATGCAAAACGAGAAGGACAGTTCCAATGCGAGACAAGCTGCAAACCAAACGAACAATCGTTATAAACTAACCGTCCGGTTTTCATCAATAGGAAGAAGAAAATCTCAATAAAGTTTAAAATAAAAGAACCTACTTGAATAAATATCCAAAAGCTACAACAGCAATATATAGTCCTGAAGTGGTCATCTTTTGTGGAATCTCGTCGCGTTTCATTCTCAAGAAATAGATTTCAGGAATCCAATGAAGCCAGTAGGAGATTTGAGTAAGCATGTAGAATTTCAATACGAATGACATTTCTGCGTGGGGATATCCTTCCCAGAGTGAAGATATTTGGGTAAGGTAATTCTCCCTAAAATAAAAATAAAAAACCCACATGTAAATCTAGATATAGCTTGTGCAAATGCTCATATGAAACGCTCATAATTTAACGTTAGCTAACCTAAGAATGATATTAGCTCCCCACAAACTGGACAACAAAGCAAACGCCAAAAGTTGTCCAGCATCATTGAATTTCGAATGGCGAATTTTACTCAGATGAAGCTTTCTCGTGATTTTGTCCAAAACATACTCCTGAACCAATGCATGCATCACAATGGCAATAAGTGTATAGAAAAAGACTGCACAAGAATCCTTCCATCCAACAGTGTACAAGATGTCATCATACGTCAAAGGAGGAGTCGTGAGGTTTCTTGTTGTATTGTGATGCAATGCAATAAACATTGAAGCAACTGGCGATGTAACCTACAAAGAAAAAAACAATGATTTTCTTCAATTAGGCATTATTTACTTTCTCCCTCATCACCACCCATCAACCCAATTAACCACCAAATCCTTTTTCCATTCTATTCACAAAACATATGGTCACTCCCCTTAATCTCATTGATTACACGATAATTTCTCAAACACCCATAAAAGCCTAATTAAACATTTTTTAAAATTACCTGAAAGATCAACCCCACACCGGCTCTTCTCACAATGTAAATACTCTCTCCAGCTGTTTCAATATGGTATCCCTTTTTCCTCTACAATAAACAAACAAACAAAAATATTTTTATTTACAAACCAATATATACCACACATCAGATCTTCAACCCCACCATAACATTTTACGGAACAGGTAAGAGGTCATCTGGGATTTTTTCAAGCTCAGCAGATTTTTTAACAAACTATAAATCTACACAATCTGTTCAATTAATTTTTTTTGTTACATCATTCGGCTTCACTCACTTGCTTGTACCTTCTCCACCTCTCAATTTTACTGTGACGCTGAACAAATTAAAAGGTGGCTTGGTGAACTATTTTTTCCACAGAAGGGAAAAAATATGTTAAGCATATATAGGAAAACGCTAAAAGCTAATAATAATCCTTTTTCAACAAACTTCACCAACTACGCCGCTTCACATATGCATAATATTAAAAGGCCCAACAATGGAAAGCAGAAAAGGTATAAAAGTTGACGTACCTTATATATTCGTTAATGTGCAGATAGACAACCAGTGTTTCATTTGACGCTCACCACCAACCTCAGCTCTTCATATAATCTGGTGTGCTGAAGACGGCGAAACTGTCAACGTGTGAAGACGTCAACTCTTTCAGCCTACTCACAAAAAAGTCTTGACTCTGCTAAATATCATGGGTAGCTGCGGCACCACCGCAAGAGAAGGATTTTATATACAAATCGAAATCATATATTCTCTACACGGTCCACGTAATATGATGTGTATCCTTCAAGTTATGTGTTGGCTGCAAAATTTAAGTGAAGTGGGAGTTATGTCGAGAAGGGAAATGTACCTAAGGAAAAAAGTCTACATTGGGGTTGGAGTTTAGGTATATCATATCATGAAAGGAACTTCTCGGTTAGGGTTTGAAATTATGTGATGTGAAGAACCTTTTGCGTGTGTGTGTGAGTTGCACAGGAGGATATTATGCTCATACTGTATATATCGGCAATATCGGTATCATCAAATCATCGGTGTCCACATCGTGAGATTCGTGAGTTGAAATAACATTGGAAGGTAAAGTTTTCTGCATCCTTAGACTTCTCCTCTGTACAAATTTTATGCATAATATTTAGTTAGTCAATGTGTGTGGAGTGGATGTGGATTGTGCGAGTGAATGTACATGTGTCCTGAAAAAAGTAACCTTTTTAACCCAAACGGGATGGGATAGCATATGAGGAATGTACGTAAGAGAGAGTAGTGCATATTGGTGTGAGGTCTTGCCTTTGGCAAGAAGTTGGGTATACGAGGGGATTTAAATGTATGCTATGCAAGTGGAATTTTTACGATTTTCTGTATTCTTTCAGAGTTGCTATTGCTGCTGCTACTGAATAGTTAAAGGATTGAGGGACTAATTAAGTACATGAAAGTACATAAAATTCTTGCTCCTCTACATGAATACTATGTAGATGTAGAGCATGCCACTTGCTTGTACGAATTGCGTTCTTAATGCTTGCAGAAGATGGGGTTATTGTGGAATTTTACGATAGTTTTGTATTATTGAGCTTGTGATTTACACATGTATTTGGAATTGTGGGAAGGGAACGTGAAAAAGGGAAATAATCGGCTTTTGTATGAACACTTTTTGAAAAGATATGTTGAATTCTTTACTATTCTGAGGGACCACTTCTTTCAGTTTTCTCTGCATGTCGTCCATTACTCCTATTTTCATTTTATATTCTGGAATATCTCCCTCATACAATGTCAAGAACAAAACTAGAAGGCAAATGCTGGGCTGAGTCCTGTACGCTTTTAAAAAGGCCATCACAATGGTTCGAAGAAATAAAGATGATACTTTTCTATTTCATTACATTAACTTCCAAAGGAAGTGAAACCAATGCCTTCATTGGAAAGTTTTAAGGCGGTGATCCCAACTCAGATCACGTTTCACATTTATAGAGTGAGCTAATATATACTGCTGATGAAATTTGGTTTTGTTTAATATTTATATGATTGAGGTGACTTGTAAGTAGACGTGACTCTGACTAGCTTACGACCAAGTCTCTCACTCAACTGGTCTCTCTTTACTGGAGACTACGTTTTTGTACAACTTTCATGTTAGAGTTTGAATGGTTGGAGTATATTTTCTGAAAAAAATGACAGGATCACAAAATTCATGACAAAAGGCTAAAATGTGAAGGTTTATGTATGCTTTCATGTATATTTTATCAATTTTTTGGCTGGGTATTTAGGGTATGTACCTCGACAAGTTTGTAGTGTGTTGTTGTTACTACATAAAAATCATTCTTCTTCAGATTACAACTACAAGAGTATTTCTGAAGGAAATCCATAAATAGGAATACTTCAACCTTGCTACGAAGGACTATGGCGTGTGTGGAAGCAAAGGTTAAACATCAAACACCCCCGAAAATCTATACATATTCCTTTGACACCCCTATTTCTCATATTTCACATAAAGAGTTTCTCATATTTCCATTTCTGTAGGTAGGAGAGGAAAGCTTGTATGACCTGTCCTGCGAAAACAAAATTCAATTTTTGAATTCACAAAATATTAAGGAACTTTCATTTAACTTTAAAACTGGTCTCAAGTCATAATGCTCCAGAATCTACAGTTTGCTTAGTTGCTTAGCCGTATTCCATAAACTGTAGAATAACATAGCCTTCTAGATACAACCCACTGTGTATTATATATTCTCCCATTTCCGTTGCATTTCTCTTTATCTATTCCACTTCAATACTTGGATGCTTATTTCGTAATGTGAGGAAAGTAGTTATTGTATGCGTCGAATTTCGTTTCAGCATACGATGAAACTTTCTATTTCTAGAACGGTCCAATATGATGATGGCATATCCGAAGATATTAGTAATGCCTACTAATCCATTTCTTTCATATGACTTCACAGTTTCCAATATTTTCGGACATATGGCCAGACTCCTACAGTTTTAAATTGAAATTCATCCGGATACATATGGATGTCATTATACGAAGATTTTTATCTTCTATGCCACTAAAACCACGAGAAACACGGCCTAGACGTACTTATTGTTGCACGTTGCTGTTTGTCAACTAACGATAAATGCGAAGTAATATGGAAATGATTTTATTGAGAAAATGATTATTTTTAAAAGAAATTAAATAATTCACAACTAAGTAATCAAATGTAGTTGGGTTCACAGTCTTTGGAGGACATGATAAACACTTTAGAGTTCATTTCCCTTGAAAGTTTTTTCACTCATTTTAGTGACTCATTTCTTGGAAAAACAGTATAAATAAATTGCTCATGGTTAAATTAAGTTGGGACAAACAAACAGCTGAACATTTGTATTTCAACTCAAATTAAGCGTTCAAAAAAACTTTGTAGTCTATGCAGGTTTCTCAGTTATCAATGAATAGTCCTATGTTTTTGCATCTATTAGTAATAAATGTGCTTTCCTCCGTTTGCTGTGTAACTTTCTCAGCTTACAATAATGGCCAGTAATTACTTTAACACCTAATCGATCTCGTAAGTACATTTTAGCAACGATCATTAATATGTCAATTTGATCATTTTAGATCTCACCGCTCATTATGTTGATTCACAAGAACCACCCAAAGAAACAACGAGGGAGAGATTACTTGAAGATGTTTTAGCTCTTGTTTCCCTCATTCTTCGGAATGTCTCCCTAATTTGTCCAATAAGTGAACCAGGATATTTTCACTCCGTTGAGAAAACTATAAG
>JAHZNA010000584.1:0-32957 GCA_027743935.1 Sinodicranocentrus sp. ZH6 | reverse complement strand
CGGTAAAAATTGATCCTGAAACTACTTATCGGCTAACAGGCCACTAGTGTGCAAGAGAGAGTGAGAACGAAAAAAACGGTCTTTTTGCATGACACGCATATGTATATTCTTTTGTTACTCTATATCAAGAACTATAATGTGATGGATTTTCATCGCCAAGTATCAATATTTAATCTACCAAGTCACGAAGCACTGTAACTCCAGTAAGCTAATACACAAGGGAATTTCGGATTGAATAGAGACTCGACGAGAGTGAGAGTGTGAATGCCTAATGGTAAAGCCTACTTTTCCTAATTTTTATCCTATACAAACTCCAAGTATCATATCTAACAAGGGTAGCACATGGACTAACGCATGAGACAGCTCTATATACCACACCACAACGACGAGCTAGTGGGAAACAGTTTGAAGTGAAAAGCGTCTCTTTCTCTCTAGCCTGGATGGTCCAAAATACTCAAGTTTCTTACTTTCCCCGAGCTAACGCTCTTTTTCTAGTCAAGCGGTGCGATAGTAGAGTTCATTCAGGAAAAGGAGGAAATGGAAGAGTAGTACTAAGGTTACGCTACCACAACATTAGCAAGACTTTTTTCTCTTTATTTCCCATTCTCATTCTCGCCCTGTTTGGCTCATGATGACGATGCTAGCACCCTTCCCAATTTCATCGAAAAAGTAAATGAAGCAAATTCTATTTTTATACCATTTATATGTATACAATGTATATAAGGTATTATTGATCAAAGAATGTTTTCACAAGTGCCAATAGCTCCATTAAAGAAGTAGTTACAAAGGAAGAATGAAATAAGGAACACGCGAGTATGGATGTATTTTGAAGAGGCGAAAAAATAAAATGAAAAAAGGAAACGAGAGGAAAATGCCGATGCGGAATAAATTGGAAGTAAATTGATCTCGCATTTTCGATCTAGCTTATTTTTTCCTAGTTTTGAGGACACACTACTTCCCTACTTTTCCCCTTTAAGAGTTAATGATTGTCTGTATAGGAAAGAAAAGAAACTCTCTGGAAAAAGTAAGAAAAACCAGGCAGCTCTAGTTTTGATGGTTGGAAGAGTTAAATGAAATTGTGGACGAGGTACCAGTTCCTTCCTCTCTTCCGTTTCATCCTAGTTTCATGTTACAATTTTTTGCTGATGTATTGTAAGATCTGTATCTTCCTGTTTAGTCACTACGGCACAGCACAGTTCTCAGATAACTTCTCATTTTTGATGAGACTCGACAAAAATTTATGGAAGATTTTTCCAGCCTTTTTCCCTACACACTTGGCAGTATTACTTAAGACACGAAAAAGGATATAAAAATATTATCTTAAAAGAAATGTCGAGTAAGCCGAGTGCCTGTAAGAATAACAATACTTTTGTGCAGATACCGGAGTCTGATATAATGACGGAGGATTGTAATCATAGAAAATGTGTAATCCGTTTTTGCTTTCTCCTGTAACCAACAGCAAATCTACTGTGTTGTGACTGTGTGATGACTTTACACCATGTACTACTACCAACTCTCCATCCTGCAGTTCCTACAATGTTCAGGGACATTCTTTAGATGAAAAAAGCGTGATGCGAATAAATTTTTTTCTTCGTTTTCTATGCATCGATATTGATTATCTGTTAAGAAGGAAGCTTTATCGTGATGGACTATTAGCATTTGGATTTGTGATGTACGTTTTTTCTTCTTGTTTCCCGCAGCGCTAACTTCAAGAGATGGAGAATACGTTATTTTTCCAATGTTATGAATGTAATATATAGGAAACGGGAGAAAAAGAAAGCAACTTGAAACAAGCAATTTTATGTCGAGAGCTCGGCTAGCTTTCCATGAGAGCAGGCACTCACTATATAGCTTGGCATTCCATCACTTCAACTGCCTCATTCCCATATTAGCTGAAGGGAGATGGGAATGCAATCCTGGCGCAGAGATGTGATCCACTTTACCCCGTACACTGGAGCGTCTGCTTTGCTCCAAAGAAAGTGGTGTCTTTGTGACGTGAGCTTTACTGAAATGAGCAATATGTCTTCCGTCTCTGTGTATCATAGGATTAGGATTCGTTTCGTGAGTACACCTTAAATGTGCTCTCGTGACATAAGCACTTTCTTTTGCACTAATGCTAACTCATGCATACACAACATTCTCCGTAAAATACATAATACGCAAACACATGCAGAGTAACCTATTTACCCAATGTACATAGTACTTTTCCTAAATGGTGAAAGATATATATTCTTTCAAGATCCAACTTTGTTCTCAACCTGGGAATTATTATTTGTCTTCTTTCCCCACTACAAATCTACTACCAACATTTTTGTATGTACAATAAGGACACATATGTATATCCGAAATTTTTGGAACTTGCAACCTTTTCTTTTCCTGATCCAAGAAAGACATCTTCTGCTTTATGGTCTAATTCTCTTTTAGTATGCCAAATAAACGTCCAGGATAAAATCCTACTGATATATGCTAACATCTTATTTATTCGGTTGCCTCTGTCATTTATGTCGCTCACTTCAAGCTTTCCTCTCTAGCGGGTGATGTATAGGTGAGATTATTGAGTCGTTTCCAGAATACGATTTTTTGCCAGGGTAAAACGCGAACGATTCCGCTTGACAAAATTCTATCTAGTAGAATTCAAACTAATGCGCTTAACCAACCTAAACAGGGGGGGGGGGTCATTCGGTGACTGTTTTCTATAGCTAACGTAATGAGCACACACATGTATAAGAATGAATTTTGGCTAATAAGTACAGATAATGATATGCTCATCAGCATTATCAACGTCGTTCATCAACTCCCTTCACTGTATATCACCCTTATCAAACTAGTACAACCAATTTGCAAAAGTACCCGAGTCATATGTAGGTACATAATACATAAACCAGTGAATGCAGCCAGTATTACGCAAAAGAGGATACACAAATGCAGGTGTAGGCGGATATAAGATAAAAAAGAACGTTCTCTTTCCATTTATTTCAGGTAAAGTTTGCGTGCTAGCAGGGAATCATTGATTTCAGAGAAATCCAATTTTTGTGCATGGGTTGCCTTTGATGTGAAACAAACGAGGAGTGGGACGCTGCTGTTCGAATTTCCATTGTCAGAGAATCAGGAAAAATTTTACATGTTGTAAGCGAAAACTACGGTACTGTAAGTAATTTGATGTGATGAACAAGTATATTAAATAATGGAAATCAATAACTATCTTCCGCTTTACTGCTAGCTCATTATTATGGCCCTTCTTACAAGGGCCAAGCATAACCAAGTACTCTGCATGTTTCTCTGCCAATAAAAAACCACGTGAAACATTACGCCACTCTCCTAATGTAAGTTTTCCTTTTTAAAAAGTTGACTGCATTGCTTGCAAAATGCTTGACAGAACGTGATGATGGTTCTTGTATATGAAATGTTTTTTTCTAGTTTTTTCAAGTCAAGTGGATTGACAAGCAAAGAAAAAGTTTCCTCTTTCATCAGAAACAAAATTCTACCTTGTGCAATTGAATACGCTGGGGGCTTCATCAGTTTGATGGAAGAAAATGCACTATTATTCCCAATATTCACTGTCATATACAAAAATGCTACAGGGTAGTGAGCCTTTGAGCATACGAAAGTTGGATAACCTTCTCGAGCTCCAAAAATATTTAATACAAAGAACTGCAAAAGTAGGAAAAACTGGAAATGGTGCGAGACTCGTAGAAAATGTTTCGATAGGAAATAGGCGTACCACACAATGTACCTATTATTATTTTTACCTTCCCATCAACCACTCTCCTCGCGTCAGACCCCACTCCTCCAGTAGACATAATTAACATGTATTTCTTCTCCTTTTTAGGTTTCTTATTTGCTAATGTCTAGGTATTACGTATTATATGTCAATCTACACATTTTTTCTCTCATTTTCCCTACTTTTACTCAATTATCAGAGGCTTTTGCAGAGCTTGGTTTTAACTAAGTTTTCCTGCTTGAGTGGTAAGAGCATTACACGCGAATTAGATGGATGTTTCTTTTTAATAAGTATTATTTCCATCACTCACCAAAGAGGAAAAACATTTTTAATGGGGCTTTTAGGCGTGAGGGGAAGTGGGAGATGAAAAGGAAAGGAATCAGAAGAATGCTGGAGCAAAAGCTATGGGAAAAGTTTTCAAATTAGGAGGTGATTTGTTGATGTTAGTCAAGATATAGCTTCTGGATTTTCACGGTTTGCCTTTTTGAATCACTATCAACCTCATCACCACATTTACAATATAAGATATGCACAGAGAATATGTTCTTCTGGTCGATCCTGATGTGATGCGAAGTGGAGACAGCTGAAGCATGCTAACTAACTTAAAAACTAAAGTAAGAATTTCTTCATCTCTCAACATCACTCATGCCCCAATGCGTAAAGTTATGTATATATTACTCTCTCATTCTCGTCATCTTAAAAGGCTACTTTTCCTCTCTCGAATAAAAGCTACTGAACTTGAACTGCCATTATGAGGAGGATATTCGTAGGAGGCATGTGCTGGTAAAGTGGCACATTCGTATTAGAAAAGAGCAGAAAGTGAACCTCGACCAGCCGACACTACCATCAAGTCAAGTTGAAAAAGATGAAAAGATTCTTTTTCCAGATTAAATTAACGAATAGCTGACTCCCTTTCTCTTATTTTTTCCTTCTCTCTCTCTGTCTCTCTTACAAGACCACCACCACTCGCTTAAGGTTTGAATGAAAACATTCCATTAGATTGCACATCGTCGACGAGCTGAAATGTGCTTCGTTTCTTAATTTATGCATATAGCCCCAGAAAAGTTCGTCATTCTTTGGAGTACTGCAGAGTCAGAGGATGAGAAACTTATTGCAGTAGAAAGAAAGAAGTTTTTTGATGTCACAATCACAATGTGGAAGTGGAATTTCCAGTCATTACGTTATATTCAAAAGGAAAGGCAAGTTTTCTAATATCCAACTACTTGTCTGTAGATATTATATGTATGAAGGGAAATTGGGGGTAGCAGATTCTTTTGAAAGTATAAAGCAGAGAATCTATTCTTATCGTATGGAATCCTTGTGTAGTGGTAATACTGCGGATGAAATTATATTTGCGGCACGTCCTCTAATAATTTAAAGACAATAAAAGAGCTTTTTAAGCTTTTATGTAAGTTTCCTATTGCCCATCTCAACTCCTCTCCTTGGTCTTTCCGAGTTTTGAGATGTTAGTTACAAAGGTAGCAGAGCGGGGAGAGAAATAATGTCATGAAATTGAAGGTAAGTGCCGGCAACAACAAACTTTTCGTTTCACTTTTTTTCCCTCACAAAGTGAAATTATAGAGATAAAGGGTTTACATGAGGTTCACTTCGTCAACTTTTTCGGATTTTGACCGGTAATGCGGTAGATATGTATTTGGTATATAGTTTTGAAAGTTTATGATGCTTTCCCCCTTTCTCTCAACATTCCAGCTGGAAAGCTGAGCAAAGGATAGAAAAGTTTGGTATACCGTGCGCTTAGTAAGTTTAGCTACATTGCAATCGTAATTGTCGTCTGATAGTTTACCTGCTCTTCTTGCGTATGGATATACAAGTTTACTTCCTTCCTCCTACTTATCCCAGGATGAAGGCTGGAAGCGTCTTCTCGACAGCTGCAAAACTGCAAGTTGTTCAAGTTTACAGCACTTCTATACCTTAAGACCAGACGTAACCCTTGTACGTGAAGGTGGGACGATGTTCAGGTAAAAGAAAGAAATGCGATGCTTCTAGTGCTCGTTACTGTTGTCATAAATCTGATTTTCTGGAAGTCGTCTCCAGAGAATTTCTTATGGGTGTGAATATTATATGCTTTGTGAACAACAGGGATTGTTGAGCGTATTCATTCCACATCCACTTGGCTCCTTATAGGTTGTGTTGATTCCCCTTTTGTTAGGGCATTTATTCCGCCAAAACGAGCTTATTTTTCTTTTTCTCTTCCTACTTTTATCAAAGATGCAAGTAAACGGGGGAAAATTCTCGGGAGCAGAGTTTTCTGACCTTAGGTCCAAGTCTGTAAGCATTTTCTCTCATGCATGCTTGTCAGGTGCGACCTTTGTGCATGGAAATAATGTATAGCATAAATACATTTCGTAGGGACTCGTTTCACGAGTTGAGCAGTTGAAATTCGACTGGTTTCCATATCTCTCCAAAAAGCTGTTTTGTGCCTTTTATACGTGACAACGGGCAAAACACTAGATTTCAGTTTCAAGGCGTTTTCAACCTCTTTGGAAATTTTACTGGTAATAAAGCTCACAGGCTAAATTACATCTTAGAGAACTTCTTCTGGGACCAATTTCAAGTAGTTGGAATTGGTTTCATAAGTTTATCATAATGTTTTCCTTCGGCAGTGTTTGTCAAACTTTTTGCGACAAATGAGAATGGAGGGAATCGTCGGGGAGTGTGCTGCATGCATAAATATCGATGCTATCTCTCAAACCATGCAGTACAACAAGGAACCTACAAATTATGGTAATATGCACCATCACATTCCAGCAAAAAATATGATATTGTAATGAAATGGCACTTTTAAGAGGAGAGAATGAGTGAAAAACAAGGAAAGTAGGGCTATAAAACAGGACGGAAAATATGTTGAAAAGGGATCGTTACATTCCTGAAATTTGATAATGTGGTAATTTTCCTCCTCGGGTTTCGATATACATCTCTTTTACGTACGTAACGGATGATCCAATGGCAAATGGCTACATGAAGTATGAAGAGGCTAACAACTTAAGCGATTGACAACTTTATATTACCTCATTATCAGTTTTTCGCTGTTAAGGAAAGCAAAGGGAACGAATCACAAATTGATACTATAGAAGAGTAGTAAAATACTCATGGGGTACATCCGACTTCACAACCGTTTTTTATTGCTCGCCAGACGGAGCTCATCCATGATATAAGGGTGGTGGGAGAGGAACTCAGAACAAGAAATTCACAGCGTGATTGAAGCCACATATTAGACATGGAAGGCATTCGATTAGTTAAATATTTTTACAGCAATGACACACAAAAACGAAAAAGGGGTAGAGGTATAATTTATTTGTTTTTATCTTATTGAATGCTCTAGCAAAAAGTGGCTTTTTGTACACATTGTTAAGAGGAAAAGCAGCTCAATAAATTATTTCACGAAATGAGCGAGCCCATCACCTATAAAACTAGTCAAAAGACGTTCATTATTCTATCGTGAAAAAACAATGAATGATGTACGTGATGGAGAAAAGGTTATAAATCAGAGCGTGGCAAATAATATTTCTTCATTTCAGTACAGGGATTAGTAGAATTGCATCAGAATTGCTATCCTATATGGCAATTGTATGTAGTTTGCTGGCCATTGTCTTTTCCTCGAGCAAGCAATCGTAGAAATAGAGCAAACTGTGTGTGTGTCTGTTTCTCTCTCTCCCCTCACTCACTGTGACTAATACTATTTGAGGCAGTTTGGTGTAGACCTTTTATAGCATATAATGGTCTATATAGGATCACACTATATCACCGAAATGTAGCTTTGCCAGTTGCCACCATTGTATGGCTTCGTCTGACCAAAGAGGTGAAATCGGCTCATTAGTCATTACACACACATAGTAGCACACTGCCAGTGACCATAATATTATGCCATCAACCATAACCATCCACTGCGGAGCAGCCGGAGTGAATGACTCCAGTTTCGGGTGGTGAGCAGAATTTTATGATACCAACGAGTGAAGGAAAGAGAGAAATGTAGAAATTGAGCTAAAACAGTATGGAATATTATATTACCTTTGTTGCCCCTCACCACCACCACTATATTCTAAGAAGTTCCCTTTTACTATCTTGATATTTCATTCTTCCATTTTAACTCTTCCACTTTCGCCTGGTTAACAATGAAGTTTGGGGCTGGGTCTGGCTTATATGTCATTATGGGAAAGAGCAACTGTAGCTTGTAGCATAGGTCGTTGATAATTTTCAAAGGGAAATGCATAGCTAGTGTGAGTACACTGTAATCAAGTTGATTATGATTGTGATCATGGCTCTGAATGCAATGATCATGATTATCATTACTTCGTTGAACCATTATGATGATCCAAAATCTCTCTCCCCAAACATTTTTTCCCTTTCTTCCTTTCAAACTGCAGGCGATTGCAGCCCAAACTATGTGAAGGATGCATATGGAATATATATTTGACACTGATGACTTCCCACTCCATTGTAAAATTGTGTAATGTTATTCCTGCGTAAAAAGGCTTGATGGCGTGCATCCACTTTCTGGATTGTGAATTGTGAGCACAGGAACAGGAAGCGAGATTTTTTTCAGGGAAGGAAAGAAATAAAATTATGGATGGAATCATAATCGTAATTGAGAGGATGATGTAAGGGTTCCTCCCTTACGATCATTCACACACGTCAACATCATCAGACTAATCGCCATCATCATTATTATTACCATCAAGCTGGGCATTCAACATCATATGAAAGCTTCGAATCTTTTGCCACCATTTGCAGAGAAGAGTTTTCAGCTCAAGTCTGTGCGCTGCTGCACAATCTGAAAGGCAAACATATGTGTGAATAAGAGGAAAATCGATGTTTTTTTTCTCTCTTTTGGATTCACTTAAAGTAAAAGCCAACTTTTCTCGTAATCATTTGTGATCATGCTTGAGGGTGTTTTCTCAAGTGTTTTCTGGAGTTATGATTATATAAAATGATATGATTATGTGTATGCCTAATATGAAAACAGATGTGCTCTCTTAATATAAGAGAAGGAGATGGGCTATGACAAAAAAAACTCTTCCTAAAACCACTGACTGACACTTTATTGCTCAGAACAAAGTAATAATGTAATAGTCCAAAACACACTCATAACGACATGTGTCATGTACATCATACATATTATACTTTACCTAAAAATTTGAACAAAGAGAATGACCCGAATGTACCTTATGAAATCCTCTTACTATGGATTCACCATGAGCACAAGCACTAAACTGATATTTAGCAGCTGGGCGAATCTCGGGTGGGGTATTTTTGAAGTTTTCTTGTGCTCTGAGTCAGCCCAGCTAGTATTTAATATAAGTGGGGATTGGGACATTGGGAGGGGTATATAATAATCATAATAATAAGTGGGCTATTCTAAATAGTGTGGACTGTGGACCGCTTGAGAAAGGCTCTATCAGCACAAGCATTCCTCCTAATAAATTGAGTTAACAACAATTTTCCCATTCCCCACACGCTATATATGCGGCGACGGTAATAAGCATTTTGTTTCTGCTCAATGACTCGTCCCTTCATCCAAGATAGCTCATAGCACATCAAACTAAATATCTTTGGAGACGTCGTCATCATCCATCGTAAAGTTCTCTTTGTCCTTGTACTTTGTGTCACAAGCAAAGATGATTTTTCACGCCTCTTTCCCCCTTTTATCTTTTAGTGAAAATCTCTCTCCCAAGTTTTGTCTCCAACGTGTGGGCTAGTTGACATTGCTCGAACAAGATTCATCTTTTCTGGTGCACATGGCTCATCTCATGATGATAATGTCATTCCTACTCATTCTCGTGATGAAATGGTAGTACACAGTTTTGAGTCTTGTTTGTCAAATACTCTTCTTAAGATGTTGCTCACGGGGAACTCGTCATGGCATTCAAATCAGATGATTAGAATATATATCCAACTCATTTTGAAAACTAAATTTTTTTCCTCTAGTCAAACAAGTCACGAGGAGAAGGGGAATGGAATGAAAATCTTTTTGAATGCCAATGTGCCAATGATGATATGAGGAGAATGATGATTTAGACGAGAAAACTTTTGTTATATTTTATCTAAACATGATATCTCACAGGCACATCAAGTTGTCTCGCAAAAAAGAGATGGGTATCAGACAAAGTCAAAAGGATTTTAAGTAGAAACGACTTTTTTTTTCTCCTGGCTTATCTACGCAGTATTAGAAAAACCTGTCGTACACTATTATACAAGAGAAAACAGTCATCGATCGGTTTCGTGTATGTATGAGAAAGGCGCATAGTTCGCGATCCTAAGAGTTACTCACCAGTAGCAGAATATTTTGTTCGTAAAGTAACCCATGAAAGTGAAACTTTCGAACTTTACGTGCACACGGTAAAGTAGTTTGAGCATGACACATAGAAGCCCTTATGTTGTAAACTTTAAAAAATAACCAACATGGAAAAACGCCCGTAGTACACTTTTGACGTAGAAATGCTCATTTTCTGACATGGACGTGAGAGTGGAAACGTGTAGATGAGTTCGTTTTCGTTTTCCTTGAATGAATAGCGTACAAAGACGTGAACAACATGATGAGTGTGATGCTGTTGAAAAATTACTAATTGGATGAGCACCCATGTCAAAAATCATTTGTTGATAGATGGTAATAAATTGTGAAGTAGAGAGCCTCTATAATAAGCGACGTAGATTATGTCAGGTTAAATTGAGTGGTAGGTGGTGGGCGTGAGGAAAAGTCCTCTTTATCCCGAAAAAACGATTTTTTGCCAAGTCAGCCACCATCATTGCCTATGTTGATTTATGATGATGAGTTATTCTCAGGTTGCACTTGAGTCTTTTTCCTTTAATTTTGCGCAGTTTTAGACACGTAATAATAAACCTTACAACTGTGAATAATGTTTATAAGGGTTGCTATTGCGGGTGGTTGTGGTGACTGCGTCAGTGGTTCACTGGGGGCTATTAGACTATAAGGTTAAACGGGACGAAACCACAGAGAAATCAATAAATGACAAGAATTCCACAATGGCTGTCATCTGCATTCAGCATGAAAACAAAATCTCCTTCATTTTCCAAGAGCTGAACAAAACCAGCAGCCTGTATTAATATCATGCATTTTTTGTCATTTTCATCATCACTCAAACTTCGCATTGCATGTGCCTGCTGCGAGCTTCCATATATATCTTGTTCCGCAACAATACTCTTCTATAATTTCCACTTCCTGCCATTTCCAGCATATATGAATACACAACTCACATGGTACACAAGCATACTGAAAAAAGGAATAATAATATTTGAGCTGGCAAAAAATGTTTTCATTTCTTTCTGGAGTTATGGAAGGAACGGATACAAAAAAGTCATGATACTATGCCAGCATTCAGCTATGCTGCCGTAAGGTATAAATAAACGCAGACACAGGTGTAATGTGGCGTGAACATTTTGCCTCTGCCTTTACAATCTAAACATAGGGACAGAGCTTTGCCAACTTGTAATAATAATGAGTAGCCAAGCAGANGTTATGGAAGGAACGGATACAAAAAAAGTCATGATACTATGCCAGCATTCAGTTATGCTGCCGTAAGGTATAAATAAACGCAGACAGGTGTAATGTGGCGTGAACATTTTGCCTCTGCCTTTACAATCTAAACATAGGGACAGAGCTTTGCCAACTTGTAATAATAATGAGTAGCCAAGCAGACAACAGGTATTTACGAGTCCACACTGTCCACACATAGACAAACATGTAGTCGTAGTAAAAAGTCATAGTAAAATGCAAAGCATGCGTTCCCATTTCCTGTAATGGTTAAAAAATAATGGGCTGAAGGAGGCTGGATCGGTAAGGTCAATCAGAGAGAGGGACACTGTTGAGGGAGGATGGAGCAGGTGATATGATGATATAAACCATCATTAAAAACTTTTCTCCCAACTTTTTACGGGATGTGAACACTGTGAAGGAATGCGTGCCAATCTAGTTCAAATTGCGTTTTCTTGTGAGCTCTTCTAAAGAAAAAGGGAACGAAGGAATTTCAATTTTAGAATTAATAGAACTCACATAACCTACCTTTCCTTTATGCCTATAGGAATCCATATGATTTATTTTTATAAAAACCGACAAAAAAGCACACGCTCATATACGTGCCCTCGCCACTTTAATAGTCTCATCAGTTTTTCTAGTAAAACCGATAACAATATTTTTTACAATGATAAATGGACTGTTGGGCAAAGAAGGAGTCGCAGATGGGTGCGTGTAGTCTTGAATAGGTAGGTACATTATATGGTAGGTGCTACAGGCAGTTTGAAAAATTGCCCGTAGTAAAAATGTATCATTGCTCCTGTACGTAATGCTCTACAATTCTCGTCATCATCAACATCATTTAATGATCATCATCTAAACGACGTGCATGCATCAAACTCGCGATGTCTATTAGTTAAAATGAAGTGTGCAGGATTTTTTCTCTCAAAACAGGATACCTCTCCACATTCCATTCTCTTTTACCATGTATTTACGCCAGTTTATAACTATGGGAAAAGCGGCGGAATGTACCGGTGCACTATAATTGCTCAGGTTAGTCAAGTAGGTATGGTTTGCTTTTGCTCGCCTGGTATGCCAATTGCCATTGTTATAATATAAAATATGTAAAAATGGCCCAAGGTTTTTCAAAGGTTGTACTACAAACGGTGTACCATACCATCATTTCATTGGATCAATCCGTTTTACTACAAAACTGTCGTAGTATAATTCACTTGTTTTATTGTGCAACGGATGACAGGAGCATTTGAGAAATTTGCTGTTGGAATTTCAGAGTGTTTTTAAAATGTGAACTCAATTGGTAATAATGACTATGGAACAATGGGCTGCCGACTACTGTAATCTAATGGTTCTGGTTCCTTTCCTGCGCGGCATTTTTTTCTCATCTTTTTCTGCCTTCTTATAAAAATCGGATGAGGTATAACGCTCCTTCTGGGTTTTATTACCCGTCTAAATTCTTAAATTTTATTAAAAAAATGAACGACAAAAAGTGTCCTCTTTGTGGTCATGTCGTTAATTAATTGAATAGCATGTAAGTTGTTTCTTCCATACTGTGAGAAATTGCAAGGGAAGAAATATAGACCTGCTGCTGTGAGCTCAGGTGCAGAGCTCAAACAAACAAAAGGAGAGGGAGAGAGAAAATGAGCACCACAAAAATACTACAAGGCTTTCGGCCCGTCATATGATCATCATTGAAAGTTACAGCCTGCAATAATAACAATAATAACCAGACTTTTTAATGAAGGAGGTTGTCTTCTGAAAAGGCAAAAGCGCTTAGAGAAGTATCAAGTTTGCAGAGAAGAGATTTTGCTGATTACAGTTGAAAGGTTTGCTCCTACAAGCAAACTACATGTGTATTAATTTACTAAAAAGTAGTTTTTTCACAACCCATAATGCAATTTTCTTCCCATTCCTTCCATTAATACGTATGAATTAAGCAAAAGGGATTCCATCTCACAAGGAAAACTTTATCTCGTTTCCCCTTCATTCTTCTACCCATGGCGAAACTTACTTGAATCTAAGCAAAATAGTACAAATGGATATAATGTCATAAACATAACTATGTAGGGATGTTTTGCTCAGTCATTTTCCTTCATGTTGCAAAGTTGTTGCTGCCAACTAAAAAGACAGATAGATACGTAAGCCTGATATCACTCATTTTGAGTGCATCTACTTTACCTACCAAAAAGGTATATTCCTGACTTGCTCAGCAACTTGCTATACAACTAAAAGAATTTAACTTGTCTCAATGTTATACTGTGTTTGTGCACTGTTGTTTATTTTTCATTCCTAAACAAAACTCAAATGATTGGCAGTCATGTCCAATTCCGCTCGTATTGAATTACAAAGAGGAAAGGAAGTAGGTACGAGGATTTTTTTTGCAGTTCATGACGACTCACTAAAAGGCTGGTAAAATCAGGTAATTTCCTAATGAAATGTGCATGCCATTGATGATGATGAAATGGAGACGGGGAGAGTAACGGAGGGACAAGAAAGAGACGGAGTCAGCAAAAGCACAACTTGCCAAGGTTAGCCAACCGTCAAGTCAACTTTTCCTCTAAAACTCTGCTCATTTTCTAGCTCTCTCGAAGTCCCTTTAATTAAGTGCATTACATACCTGAAAAAGCACACTGACAGGAAAAGTGTATCACATACCAATCGTAAAAATTATTACAACTCTACTCTATTACAATTCTCTAGAGCAGAAGACAGGTTCAAGTTCAAAATGCAAAGTGCAGTTCAACGATATCATACATATCACATGAGAATATTTCGTCGTGTGGTGTGATCATGATCACGTCTACTTGCCTTGGTATGAGGAACTCAAGGCTAACTGGTCCCTATACATTTTTAGATATTGCCACTTTTATTATCTGTCTCAGGCTTTTATTATAGCTGGTTTTTATGGCACTTAAGAATAAAAAGTAGCAATAGCTGTAATATACACTTATGACAGCAAAACTAATATCATCGGCGTCAGTAAAATCGTCACAAAATGGTGATAATAATTGTCCCTGTGTAGATTTGATTGTTAAACCATGAGAGTTTTTTTCCCTTTAATTGTGTCCTTATCAGTGACACTTCTTATGTTCGTACAACAACTTGACAAACGAAAAAAATCTTCTCATACAAATCATTCTAGCAATCAATGTCCTGTCATGACATACGACTGAGCCGTTTCTTTGGAGAAAAAAATGCTAATTTCGTATCATTCGGACAAGTACCTTGTTATCAGGATTCTGGATGGTAAAAATCATTGAATATTATACAATTATGTAAATCAAGGGTTTCTCGAAATGTAAGACAGACTGGCTTGTATACCTAGTGTATGCTGGAGTGATTTAGTGATTAGTAGCTAGAGATGTGCACATCTAATGATAAATATGGTGGCCAAATTAGCGCTTCTCTGCCCCCAGCAGACTTAATAAGCATTTTTTTACAAATCAGCAGCTAAAAGGTTTCGCCATGATTTACATGCGTAATGCAGTAAGTGCAAGTATAATCTTGGTGGTGAAAGATACACGGAGTGAGAAACAAAGACACAAAACTAGTATGCATTTTTCTTAAGACTTGATTCGAACAAGAAAAAATCTTCTTCTCATCATCCTCAGATGGTAGATGCTACGCTACGCTCATTTGTGTATAGATCATCATATTTTTTTTCCTGTGAACTCAATAAGTTGTCAGCAACTCTTCATTTTCTCAAGATAATCTGGTAAATGAAGGGAAAGAAATAAAGAGGAAAAAATGTAATGAAATCGTATGCAATTTACTCCGCGCACCGCCTATCGTTCGTCGACTATGTGTTATGGTTTTTTTTGCAAAAACTGTGTTAGATATCCACATGTTTAATACATTTTCTCCATTTTCTCACACAAGAAGCGTCTCCTCAATCTTTGAACATAATCTTAGAGTAAAATGACTCTTGATATCAAGATCGTGAGTGCAATGCATCACCAGATGACAGTTATAGTGTTCTTCTCCCACAGCAGGACCTCTTTTGCCTATGAGGCAGGCTGTTTTTGCAAGAATGAGATTGCGTATAGTGACCTCTGCTTCTTCCTCATCTTTCATTTGAGTGCAAAGACTCTCTCAAAGCTCTCGTAAAAGTACTAGTCAAACAGAATTTTTTTAATTGAATTGGCTCATTCATATGCTGATGAAAAAACATACAGAATTTATACATAAAGGCCTTGCTCATATACTTGCTCGAGTCATTTCAGCAATAAAAGTGTAAATTTTATAATGTCTACAGCAAATATAAAAGGCCTACTAGATATTTGTGTTTTGTATAAGTTACATAGTGTTGCGTATCCCTCATGTATTTTTTTACAAGGGTTGAATACATTATAATTCTTAATCTAAACTTGTGACACATTCATATTTATGACTTATTATGACTCTATAAATTAGCCTACAAGACGTCTTCGTTTACTAACTGCTACCACCAGCATGAAACTATACTTTAAACAAAATTAAACACGTATATGGAGGGTTTATCACATAAAACTATGTATAAAAGGACGGTTCACCCACTTCATACTACGTGCATATGGAGAAAGAAAACGAGAGTTGTGAGTGGAGTGGCCCTTTTGAATAATAATACTAATATAAAGTGGGCTCTCCACTCTTGTTCACGTTTGCTCAATACATTTTTACTGTTCCAGCATGTTCCTCAAAATATCAGTCTAGGAGGTTATGTGGTTTCACACATACCTATATCCGCATGGTGTAGTATTCTGGAAAATGACATTTATACAAGGGATGAAGTGAGTAGCAACCGTTGTTTTCGTAATGAATGACGAGATGATATATATCTTTTTAGTGTTTCATTCCTCCGTGTCGTTTGAAATAACAACTAGGCTTAAAACACATTCTCTCTTGTTTTTCTTGAGTCACGGCGTTAGTAAAACTTCACTTGAGTATGTATAACTTTAACATTACACAGTTTATAGGTCGCTCTGGAAAAGGATTTTTTTTACATAATGGCGAATGTTTGCCTTTCAGATTTTTATCCAGAAAAAAAATACAGCAGATGGAAGACGACATTATACCATAGATTGAAGGAAAAGGATACAGTAATATTGTCATGTGAGACTTTCCAGTTACATCAAATCGGAACGAGAAGCCACCCAGTTGTCATTTAATAATAATGGTTTGTTCTTACTGCCGAGGTAAATGTGAAGGGTGAAAAAAAATGAATGGGATTTGGGATCTCTTGCAAGAATAGCAATTTGTACAATGTGGCTAAATATACGGAGAAAAAGTACAAAAAATCCGTGACTCATGTGATGGAATAATAGTAAATGAATGCAATATGCACGTCATTTAAAAGTGATACGAAAAATAAAATTGTTGCAGCAAATGTAAGCCCTTTTGATCTTCCTTTCTTCTTGTCAGAAGTAAATTCACAGAGAACATTTGCCCGATGTGTTTCTCATCTTGTGACCAATTTACAGACCATACCAAAGAGATTGTTATTGTTAGAGTCGTTTGCATTTTGGCAGTCTTATGATTATGATTATTGTAAGCTTCATATTATATCCCGTACGTTTTAGCTGTCACGTCACCTTTTCTTTCTTTTATTTCATGCCTATCGTGTTTCCTCCCGATTACTACTGTTATGTGAACATGCATAAATGTTGGTTATTATCCCGAGTGAGACAGTTACATAGGATGATAAGCATCATTTATCCTGTCAAAAAAACTGCCAAAGACTGGCTCAGCTAGACAGTAGGGTGCTTATGAAACTAATTCCATTCTGGATAGGAGCAGTAAAGATATACACTTTTAAAACAAGAAAAACTGTTTGAACTCCAAGAATTCTTACTAAGAAGGGGAGAGATAATATTAGAATAAAAAATTGGTCTGATGATGATGACGACGAGGAGTCAAACAAATATGATTATTATCATACATTCAAGTGTGGCTACTCATCAACATGTGCAATAATAGGGGGAAATGAGAATTAATGTGACTATTCGTGAGAGTGGAGAGCAAGAAATTTCAGTGATTTCAAGAAACGATATGCAATGCAAGACACATTATAATGACGATAATAAGTTGGTTCGTTGTATTCTCCACATTGGAACTACTATACAGCGTGCACATGCCGTGATTGCTTTCATTTCATACGGGATGCAACATGCAACCACTCTTCCTTATTACGCTAAAGAACCAGCTGTTGTTAGATACTACGATAGTGTAAAAAATAGACAGCGTCCAAAGCGATAAATATGCTTTCTTCCTCTTTAGAGTGAATTTCCTATTTAAAATGAAATCTATTATTTTTTACTACACTACTTTTCTGGATAATACACATATATGTATTTATGCTTAAGTCGGATGATAATTACATGGGAAATGGTTGGTTGAATTATGGCTTGTTTTTTTCACAGTTGTGGTTTGGCTTGTGTCTCATTTTTTTGCTGTGTATCAGTAGTCGTGATTGCATGCGTGATATTCATTATTTTGTGGCGGCTCTAAACATCCATTTTATGATAATTTTGAGTGATACCAAAATGTAACTTACATGTAGTGTGGTTTGCATCACATGTATGAAGCAGATCTGGAAACGACACTTTTATTCCATATAAATATATGTTATAGTATATAGGTATGATAAAGGGTGAGTGGCTCTTGTCTACCGTATGCTCTTCTTCTTATAAGGTCGGCATTTTAATGAGCATATCAGTTATTAGCAGTAACTCATTTTTCACTTCCTTCGTCAGCATCACTACCACAATCATCCGCATCGTCCTCCTCCTTCATAGAATCTCTAGTGTCTGCACCCAACCACCACCACTCTTAATCTTAATCAGACATTGTACTAGTGCGCACTGCACTTTTTCAGTACGGAATCAGTGGAAAGATTGGGGTTCTGCTGAGTAAACTGGAATTTCATGTCATGTCTCTGCAAAGATAACCATTTTATCCTGGCAAAATAATAATCCTTGGTGTGCTTTATAAATACAGAATTTTGTTTTTCTCCCTCAAATACGCTCATATATTTCCTCGCATTGTAGCTTTTTTTTTCTTACACAATCGTCCCCATCATCATCGTTACACCATGGACTTAACTTATTTAGTTAATAACGTGTGCCTCCTTTGACTTGTCTGCTCCTAATGCATTTCCTGCCCTCGACCTCTAATCGGTCGACCACCTTTTTTATATGCCTGAAAATATATGTGCATACATGATGACCATCATCATCATCCCCTCATCTAGTCTGCTTCATGAATAAAAAGCTTTTTTTCCACAAGGAGTGTTCTCATCTCTACACAAAAGTGCTTTAAAAAGCTGATCAAAAATCTTGAATCGAAAGGATTTCCTGTTTAATTATCGTGCATTGTTGGCCGCAAGGCATTATTATTAATGAAATGGAAGAGAATGAGAACACAAGTCGTATATAATTTTGCCCTGGACAGTTCATGATGGGGTGCTGAAACTAGTAGCGCCCATCTGTCCACCATGCACTACTTTAATTCACTAATACGAAAAAAAAGGAATGAAGTGAACCACTGGTCTTTTCTTCAAATGTAATTAAACCCTTACTTAGGATCCTTTTCGCCATAAAATCTTTAATGAACTAACGTGTGTTCAAAATGCATATAAAATTTGCAATAAAAAAAACTTCCAGTTAATTTTCAACTTTGTTGAATGCACACTTCACAGAAATCCATTAATGATCTCTCTTCTCAAGAGGATCCCACCTTCATGGGAAAATGTGTTCGATATTAAAAAGAGGAAGGTAGGAATCACCCTCACCACTACATAACCTGGCCGTAATGGGTACGGTGGTGGGTGCATTATTATTACACCAAACCATAATCATCCAAATCACAATCTACTTCAAACTTTTTATCAATAACCAATCTGCGCTCACTCTTACGGAACTCTGACGGAGTCAGTGAGCAATTTGTATCCAGTGATTGATCATGGGTTTTGACAGGTAATAAAAATCCAGGGAAAAGGCTAATTTTCTCTTCAAGTATAGTAGCAAAGCAATAAGCATATCTTTTCTCTCATAAGAAAAAAGGATAAACCTTTTATATTCATAAATTATGGTAAATAACAATTTGCGCTCATCGACTATTCATAAACGGAGAAGTAATCAATTTTACGAGGGAAGGACTGCATAAGAACAGATATGCAAAGTGAGAACCATATATGCATTGATCAGATAATAATACACATTATATGGGAAAAACTTCTTAGATTGATTATTCTTGTACCTTAGAGCAAGTTTTTGAACTACTCATTTTTTTCTTCCACTTCAATGTTAGTAACCTTCATGATGGCATAAGTAAGACGTAAAAGGCATAACGAAACTAATAATGTGATATTACCTCCGTCCATTTTTCTCTCTAGATTCGCAGTCATTTTTCTTTTCGAAGCTCATAAAATGTATTGTCGATCTGGGAAGATGATCAGGAGTATTTTCTCGAAAATTTTCCCACCAGAGAAAACCCAGGTTTTGATTGCTTGCAGCTATTCAAAAGAAATATGAGCTTGGTGCTTGGATGCTACTTATTTGTTGAACATATGAAAATGAAATTTTGTTCTAGAAGCAGTATCTCCACTTTCCACACGGGGAAAAAATATCAGAAAGTATTCTCCCAAACAATTTTTTCACTATCTTGTAATACTCCATTTGCTACCGTGTTTACTCGCTGATTGTAGCATGTAAGTTTTGAATCCTGATGGAACCGTGGGGCGGTGGAGTGAAATTACTCTTGTCGTCTTTTTTTCTCTAGTGGAGCATGGAAAATGCTGTGTGGTGAGAGAGACTATGAGTTAAAAGCAAGTAAGTACTCCACCACTTCTTCTTCCAATTGCCACTGGTTATTTCGAAGAATAGAGTCGACTGTCACTTGTCATAAGTCTTGGTAAAAATTATGTATTCTCTTGATTGGTTCATTTCGATAAAAACGAACAAGCCATTAACATAAGAAAAGCTGCTCAAGTGTATTTTTTATATTGACTCCCTCCCAGTTTTATTATCCCTTGATGAGTTTTGCTACAATTTTTACATGCAAACTGGTTTATCTCTCTCGCATAATATGTAGCTCTTTTCCTATATTTCCTTTGCTGAATTTGTAAGCAAAACAGAATCCATGTTTTCCAAGCTAAACACAGTCAGCCTGAGATTGATCCATGTAAATGTATAATCTGAACAGAGCATCTCTCTCATTTCTCAGTCATTTTTCCTCCACTCTCCTTGGGAAAAATGTATTGAGGGGAAAGAGTACATAAAGTGGAGTGATGAGAAGAAAGATTTTTCTACATGGGAGATTGTATTTGTATGTTTTTTCTAAGTTCACCCAACATCAATAAGTGTGACCTGGTTAGGCCGACAGAAGAATGAACTTATTTTTACTGTCAGCAAAGCAGCATCGACCATCCTGAGAAGAAGAGATAGTTGCGTCTAGGGAAGACGAATTGGTCCAAGACTTTTTTCATCATACTAGCAAAAAGAGGATTGACTTGCCAAAAGGCATAAACTATGATGATGATGACTATTCATTCTTTGTTCTAAAACAATTACTATTCATCGATTATTTATTCATTTATTTTGATATTCTTCTCCTCACTCTCTTCCACCATGAATGCTACTTGCTCATCGTCAACATCCTCTTCATCACAGTCAGATAGAAGCAGTGTCGTTATTGTCCAAAGAGGAGAAATATTACGTGCACGAATACCTTCAGATGAATTCATTTGCACACAATTATCTCTCAATACCAGGCTTCTACTAGAGCTATGCCCATACACCTATTCAATTTCTCAACGAGACTCCAATCATATTTTTCAGACGGGCTGTAGGTCTGTCCTGCATGATTGGCTTTTGATTGTGATGAGCTTTTATTGCTGTCGTAAAGAAAAAAACGGAGAAGTCGCAAAGCACTTGAGACGTTTATCCTCTCATTTGCATTTGATGCGATACCATGCAACTTCTGCGTATCTACGTAGGGTTTCATACAAATAAAAAAAATCCTCACAGGAGCCCAACTAGCTGGTTCAAACTTCAAAGCATGCTTGACTTTTCCATCCATTCCAGCTTCACTCAACCTCAACTTTATTTATGAAGCAGCGTAATGTCATGTAAAAGCAGCAACGACAAAATGAGATATAATGACACTTTTTTCATTTACGCATGTGGGACCCCAAGCAGGAAAAACCTCTTAGGGCTTCTAGGTGCCAGGTTTTATTGGGGTCTAAATGTAAGCTATTATTTGACAAAGATTCTTACACAAATTCCACCCAATCTTTGAATTTTATCCTTGACTCCTGATATGATGATGATGGTGCACCTTTTTCTGAAAAACTCTCAGGTATTTATTTGTCGTTATCTTGTAAAATGGCAAAATCATTAGGGGAAACTGTCACCAGACGAAATATACCTGCATAAATAGCAAATAGTAACTACAAGTTTTTTCTCAGCGGATCTAACCTTGTAAAGTGAAAAGAGGGGACAGAAAGAGAGAGGGAAGGTCAATGAAATCGAATCACAAATTTCAACTAGAAAATTGCCAGCTGTCCAATAAAATGAGAAGCCGCTGCTGTCGCTCATATATATATGTATATACAACGTAGCTTATCCAATTCTCTTTGGGGCTCTTGTTTATAATAATATTGTGTAATATGGGGAAATATATGTATACATCCCTTACCGCATTTGTTTACATGCATAGTGCGCATTTCACGATTTTCTTTCTATTTCTTGGAGAATGGAAATAATAGCATTATAAGCCCCTTTAATCTCACTGGATGTAGTTGAGTGTATATAAAAGAAAAGTCGGTGGTTTCAAGGGGGAGAGAGACAGAAAAAAAGAGTAATGTCAAAATGTACGGGGATAAATATTAAGATGGAAGTTTTAGCTCGTAAAATGTTGGTTTTATGGGTGTTTTCTGTACATTCTGTGAGAATTTTGTTGCAACCTACAAGTAAGGAAATTCATGTGTGCTACCGTTTTCTCAACTAACTTTTTACAGGGGAAGATTGAGAAAATGTTTGCCCATAACACACACACACAGAAACCGTTTGGCTCTCTGTCTGTGCACGTATGGGAATGAGTGTAGAGAATGCAAAACATTATTTGAAAGAGTGTGGAGAAAACGCATAACACGTTTGAATCCGAGAAGATTGGTCATAAATTAGTCAAGGTGGACCAAAGTAGTGGCTACAGAAGTAGTACTTGATGCACAAAAAGAGAAGAGAAAAAACTGAAAATCCCCTCTCACATGTCTGTATAGTAGAATATCTTGATGTGTTTTTGCACGTTATCAGCCGCAGCTTCCAGAGTTACACTTGAAATGAAATGAATGAAAACACATGAAATTGTGAGGATAGAGGAGACGCATATTATCCAAGTGCAAAATGCTGTGAGCATTTGAACCAACTAGGGTGGTTTTGTTGTTGGTTTAGTTTAATCTGTTTCCCCACACATTCTCTCATACACACATATCAGAGCCTTCACTTTCCGGTTCCATTTTCTAAGACATTTATTTATGCATGAGCCTAACTATGTAAATGACCGAAATTTATGACTACCTTCTACTTTTTCTCTCTGCTATTGGACAGTTTACAAGTTATGACGGGTTTTGTGGAAGACCATCTGCACCACCTGGAAGAAATATGATTGGGAAGGGCAATATGCACACGAAAGGCTTAGTTAGTGTTATCTGCGGTGGCATGTGAGGAAAAGCGGTGTGTGATATGGATGGGCTTCCTCAGAAATGTCCATTTCTGCATAGCGCTCATAGGAAATATTTCCAATTGAGTCTCGGACCAAGATATTTATTCAGACTGGTGTTGGAAACACGAGGATATTTCATTTCTACCAGAGTACAAGGTTGCTCTTGGCGGCAGGTGAAGTAGAATCTTGGAGGAAATTAAAGGAGACTACAGTATACCTGTAGAAAACCTGCAGCTTTCGTCATCCAGTCAGAGAGGTATCCATGCATGCATAGTAATATGGACTTGGTTCCGCTCCCACCGAGACAAAGTAAGAGAACAAAGTAGAGACTGAAATTTGTCATGTTTTGCGCCAACTGTGACCCCTCTTCCCATTTTTATTTCCGTGACTGTTGGAGCGTAGAAATGAAAGAAAATGAGTCTTCTCCATGCATGCATATTGCTGGCTTCTTGTTCTGCCAAAGCATTCCTCAAAAGACTGCTAAAAAATCTCTAGATGGATTTTGAAAGCCGGGGCAATAAAAAGCCTCTGCCCTCTCATGAATACATATGTATAGAGAGTAAACTCACCGTGTGATTATTAAGAGCTCCTGACTCCAACTGATAAATATTGAATGAAGGATGAAATTGATTTGTACTGTTCTCCTTTTTCTCCTCCAAGCTACGAACCAGCTCAGTCGTTCTCACATGGCTTGGAATGAGTTTCACTCCGACGAGGACAATTTCCTTTGAAAAATGAATTTTTCACGAATACCAGCAACTTGACTACCATATAGCAATTTAGTAGTGAGATGAAAACTAGTGGAAAAACTCGACTCACCCTGTGTTTTCTCACAGCTAGCCTTTTTATATTAGCAACTAGTGATATTACCAACCAGACTTTTTTATTTGAGGGAACATGTTGTTTTCACTTTGGATGAATATTACGACATGGCCTAAACTAAAAGTCGTTCCCTCCCTGGACGGAATTATTGGAGTTTGTGTTTGCCTTTAGTATTACAAAACTAGACTCAAACTCTAGTCATATATGTAAAAGTTAGATATCGTTCCCGATGTAAAATATCCGGTGAATGAGAGCGAGAGAAAGGGAAACAGGAAGATAGGTTTCTCTCTTCTTTATTATAATTATATGAGCATGTGCTGCCCACGCTCACCATGAGACTTGATACTGAAGCTTTTAAAAGAAGCAGAGTTTTGCCTGATTGTTAGCTCATTGTTACTTGTTGAGATTTATGATTGTAGGCATTCATTTACCTAGTTGAAGCTTGTGCTTGGAAACCTTCTGAGCCCGCTTTGGTTGTGTATTGCGAGCTGACAGCTAAAACCCTTCAATCTTATATGCTCGCTATTCAACAAACGTTTGCGAATACATGCTGGCATCAATTATTCATTCATTAATTCTGCTGGCAATAACGAAAACAGAGTTTCCGGTTGGATGGAGAAAAAAATCCGTGTGGAGAACCAGCCATTGCCTAACGATACACAAGTATGAGAGCAACACGGTGGCCAAAGTAACAACATCTCTTGTACTACTACTCTGTAGCAGTAGCAAAGCTCATTTTGTGAAAAATAAAGCCGTATACGCTTTTATTGTAGAGAGGGAAGGAGAGAGGACCATCAGGATAATTCCATGTAGATCTGAAAGCAGCGAAGCATATTTTAGCGAAACATACAATACATCGGGTTTTGAGAGTCGACCAAGACTTTCTACTACATATGCAGACACACTCTCTGTGCAAAGTCCCGTTGTACCCATTTTCATATAATATATAACCACGACCGTCACAAATCTAGCTTTTTCGCAGAATCGTTGTGCTTAGAAGGGTTGAACGAATGCAATATGTCTCGTGGATTTTCTACGTGGGTTTTTCCTAATAAACCAATAGGAAATCAAAAAATGGTTTTCAGCCCTTTGAAGATATTATGAATATGTGCACATTCCCATAAAAACATTTTCGCTTCTTGGCTCTTGTCGTTCTATGAGAGATGAGCAGGTTGGCAATCTGGGTGTTCTGGTATTTCTCGTTTTTTGGGATAACAGAACAGGAAGGCATAATAGTGCATTACTAAGAATCTTGTCGGGTTATTTCTCCCAGTTGGATTGGAAAGGATTACTATTAGTTTCATGGGCCCTTGATGTGATAAGACAGGCGGAGAGTGAGATGTGTCATCTTGTCTTCGTTCTGCTTAGCCAACCTAGAAGACATGGGAGAGAGGAAACAGGTCGAAAGATTCGATTTCCCATCCAAAAATCACTCTCTGTGAGACACCAAGACTGGTTCAATTTGATGCTGGGAGAGTGACAGCCTTCCTTCCACTTTTACTATTACTCGTTATTAGCAAAAGTGGTTGAGCCAGAAGCACAGCCAAGAAATCTATATGAAATGCGTGAATTACTTTACACAAAATAGAAAAAGAGTGAGAAAAAGATATCTGCATACGAGGAGCATTGGATCCAAAGAAATGCATAAAATTGTACAAGACAAGGAAACGAGTTTTCCCACTGAAGATATCGATGATGAAGAAGTTGATAGGGATGTGAGGAGAGAATGTTTTTAGAGAGGAGTGAGAACCACTTCTCCTAAGCCCAGCAAAATTCCGGATGTGTGCAAAACTCCTCCAGATTCTCGGAAACTGGTCCATTAAACAGGGGAATGGAGGATTTGATAGCAAAATCGTATTAGTCTGTAGTGGGAAGGCATGTCTTGTCATATCTCTCCCCTTCATGTTAATGAAGGTGACGATGATGAAGATGATGATGACAAGACAAGGCATGCACACACTCTATACTCCCTCTCCCTCCCTTATGGACTTGAGCATTTTATGAGGTGTCACGTTTGGAGATGATAGGCAGATGGGGTTATTCCGTAGTTTTCCTCCAAACAAAAATAGTAAAAACAAGGGACACGTCTCCCATTTCCATATTAAACATGAACACGCTCTCTTTTCTGCCCTGTCAACTCTCTCCATATGGGAATGAAATTTGCAAAAAAAGAGAATGGAAATTTCGTGGTCTGTCTCTCACGATGAAAGAGGACTACATCTCGGAAAATTTATCGAGCACAAGGATATATAATTTTTATGTGCTTTCAACCCAAGTCAAAGGCGGCATTTAAACGTGTAAAGGTGGCACACGGTTTAAAAGCGAAAATTCACTTTTCCATCTTCATCATCAACTACCTCGGAGCAAACACAAATAAAAGGTGTGCACAGTGTGAATCCCAGCAAGACAAGTGTTCGCTTTGTGTGGCTACACGAGAATTGGGCAGACAGCTAGCTTAATTTTCCCAGAAATGTGCGCATGCATGCGTCCCTCTACACACTATAACCATTATGCAGAGGAACTAGTATTCCTTTAAAATGCCTTTATATCATATTCACAGTATGTATCATATCGCTTCACATCACTCCTCTCATCATCTCATTCATAATATATCCTCGTACTGCGGAGAAGCAGCAGTGATTTTAATGCTCGTTGATGATGATCATCATGATGTTGATAGATACACAAAATACAAGACTCTGGCAGAACTATCTCGCTAAAGGAGATCAACTCGTTGAATTTTGTGACTGTCTTCAGTCTTCTCCGGTGTGCCTGGCTGATAATTTATTTTCCGAATATGATTATACACAAAATGGAGCTTTATAGGGGAGTCAAGGTTCCAGGCTTTAGGCGGAGTAGAGGGTCGGAATTGGATGAGAAAGTAGCCGCAAGGGAGATGTGATGTGTGTATTACTTCATGTTCATACCACCCAGTTCAAATAAATTTGCGCAGATTTTAATACATACACACATACACACTAAACGGCATTGGTTGGGGGAAGTTTTCACCTTGGTTGATTTTGACTATGATTACATAATACATATGTTAGTGTTAGTGCTATCTATAAAGCATCGTGTTGAGCGCGATATAAAGATGAATACGCATGCTGTTAGACATTTTGCATTTCGTTCCAAACGCCTGAAGATGATTATGCCCTATCCGCGTGTACTCATTTCTAGACAGTTTAGTTATAATCCCTATTATCATTTTGCATATACAGAGATTTCATACAAGCATCTCATCATCCATTGTACCTTCGGTAAAGTAGCACATATTTGCCACTAACTGTTTCCAGCTTCTGTTCCCGCTGAGTTGCCGAGGGAGAAGGGGAGAGGAAGAATATAATAATGAAAATGATGTATCAAAGTCATCATCTCCCTCTTCTTTTAATGCTGTTTATGTCAGTATTCTCCATTCACTCCACCCAACTTCTTAACTATATACATGCATCCGAGCACGGTAACCATTTCTCTTTCCTATGTCTTGTTTCTTCACATCCTTCTCCCATTCCCCTGCTAGCTACTTTGAAGTGAGTTTTTCTTCTTTTTTTGGCTAAAAAAACTTTCTACATTACTCCAGACAAGAAGGCCAGAAAGATCATGAATGAGTACAAAAAGTAACCACTGGAGAGAAACGATGCAAAAATATTATGTGTGTAATGTTACAGTCTGAAAAGCGCACTTGCCATTTCCATAATAATAACATCACAGTTTTGCTCTGCTAGAGAATCTGCTACATCATATCTACAACTACTTCGGGAATAAAAGGGAAAAAATGAAGTAAAGGCTTGAATGCACGAAAGAAGGTAAGTCGTTTGTTTTTTATAAAGGTGGTATAAGCATAATACATAATCGTTATGGTATATGATAATGCATAAACGCTATTTTTTCTACTCTCTTCAGTCTCCATGAATGAATGAATGGAAAGCTTTGTTTGAATTTAAACAGCAAGTTGAACTAGTTTACCATACACGTAGTAAAAGGGGGTTGGATAGACGGAGAAAAAAAAGTTACAAACTAAAGGAGAAAAAAAGTGGAACACAAGATACTCTGTATTCATATATATTATTATTACATCTAATGCAAAATGGTGTAAGCCTTTTTACAAAGATGACTTTGTTGTTTTTCTCTCTGTTTCGGTCCCTTGTTTCCTTTCTTTGTATATGACGATGACAGACGGACCATGCATGAGAAGCCCGGAAAGCTGAGTGTGTTTTTCAAGGAGAAAAGACAAAAAAAAAAGGATTTTATATGACGATGACAGACGGACCATGCATGAGAAGCCCGGAAAGCTGAGTGTGTTTTTCAAGGAGAAAAGACAAAAAAAAGAAGGATTTCCCTCCAGAAACATTTTCAGAAATGGGATGTCCCTAATTTCGGTTATATGTAGTAAGGCAATGTCGTCAACTCTTCTGACTCTTTTCTATGTTCTTCTTTATCTCCCTTCTTTCTCTCGCATTGTGAAAAATAAATAGGCAGAGAAATGAGTAGGAGGATTGGATGGAAGTAAAAGGAGGGAAAAAACTCTTTCATTTACTTTTACTCTGTTAGTGACTACCACCCAAAGTGTATTATCCTCTTCTCAGTTTCATTTCATTTCGTCTCATATGAAAGTTACGCAGCATTAAGCGATATTACACTTAATGATTTTCGCTCTGGTTCCTCAACCCCATTTCACCACATCCTCTACCACGATACCCCTCAGTCAACCAATTTTCTCGCTTTTAGTCTCCCTCAACCTGTCCTTTAATTTCTCTAAGTACGCCCAAAAGTTAAAACACTTATTTCGGCTCATTCGTGCAGAACGTTAATTTGGACAGGAAAGAGTGAAGACGGAACGACAGGAAGGGAGATGGGGGTAAACGAAAAAACACAGACAAAATGGAAAAAGGAAAAGTAAACAGGTACGTATGTAATGAACTTGAAAGGGGATATCAGGTCAACGAGTTGTTATTAGAGTGCACACAGGTGAACGGTGAAAGTTTTCATGACATGGTAAATAAAAAAAGAAGAGCAGTTTGCAAATGGTTTTGTGTCGATCCTTTCGTCTCTTGAGTCAATCTTTTTTAACGTTTGCAATGCACTTTGGAAGCCATGAAGCGGGTGGGAAAGCGGGATTTTCAATTTAGTAAATATCCCTCACCCGGCAGACAATCACTCCAATTTTTCTTTCACTGAAGGAGCATCATATGTTTTACAAGATGGATGGATAACGGTGGATGATAAGTGGGTATATGGGTTATTTCTAGAAAATGGGAGTAAAAATGGAGGAGAGTTAAGTAAATAGCTTACCTGGCGTAATGACAATGTAGAACAGGAGTGGGATGAGAATGCAGGGTGCAGTTGAAGCAAGACGTGTTATTGTAAAGGGGAAAGAGAATGAAGATCTGAAGGAGTTACTTCGACCGCATCTTCTTCTCCTCGTGGTGAATCTGATACACAATGAGTAAGAAGCTTCAAACAAGTGATGTAGTTGTGGTGGTGAAAGACTCGAAAAGTCCATTCCGCTAGGTTTGCTGATTATCCGGCCCATGCCAAGAGTATTTGTAGTACGAGACGCGGCACAAGTCATGTTCCTCCCTTTTCTCTCATTTCTCTCCTCTGCCAAGTAGCAATTTTTCCCTTGGCTTTCCTCCTCCTTTCGTAGGACTCTCACATTTATCATTTTTCCCATTTCTCTAGGGTTTCTTCTTTCCATAAGTTCCCTCGGGGAGAGAAAAAGTCAGTTTCAAAGGGGCATTATTATTCTCACATACACGAGCACATATATATGTTATGTAGTACGTGTCGAGGAGTCTATGATAAAGTGGGCATGTTTTCCCCAGCTATAGCTTGGGGTTCCTTTTTTCTTTTTATATTATTCCCATGTGAATTTATACTTTATTTTAGACTTTCACTTTTTCCAGATAATTATGATGATACTGGGCTGTATTTTTTCTCCTTGCAGAATTGAATCCTCTATGTCTTTTGGCTATTTCTTTGAACCAAAGCAGAGTCTCTAGTTCTCTTCAGTGCTTCATGAGGGACTTGAAGTGCTTCCTGTAAGGTCCCTATGGAATAAATAAAAAAACACATAGTATATGAGAAGGTATATAAGATGACAAGAGTTGAGCACAAGTATGACAGTGAAGCTGTGACGACAACAGAACCCACTACCGTTTCTTCCTATATTTACTTTTTCCTAAGCAGTTTGAGCGGTATCAGCTTGTGTGGTCGTTTCTGGGAAAACCGCACATATACCAAAGCAAAAGAGAACGTGACTATAGGGGAAGCCGGCTTTTGCCAGGAAACTACTGGTCTTTTTACTTAAGCAGTAAAAAAAGTAAACTTTAACTAGCAGTGCTGATGATGAAACGGAGATTATTCTCTACGAGTTTTGTTGTTCCTGTGTGTAGTAGTGTTGGCATTTCTGAGTAGGGTGCTTTTAGTAAGTAGTATACATATCTGTGGTTAAGGAGAAGTCCGGGCGGTGTGACAAGCTGTACAGAAGAGTAGACTCTACAATAATATAATTCTTTTTTACACTCTTTTAGACTTTTACGTAGGTAGCCTGGAAAGTATGAGCCATTATCAGAACAACAACGGATGCCGCTCGAGCCATCATTAGTAACAAAAGCAATGTTTTTTTATAAGAAAAATGATAGTAAATCTAAATCGATTTGTACGAGTAATCCCCCAATATTTAAAATTTATGGTATGAATATAGAAACTGTAACAAAATTCAAATATTTAGGAGTTATTATTGATAGTAACCTTGATTTTAAGGCTCATTATTCGCATGTTGAAAATAAAATGAATGCAGCGCTGAGTAGGATGTATTCCTTAAAACGAGTTTTTACGGAGAATGTCCTTAAAATCTTTTTATCAGCTTTTGTCATTTCTATAATAGATTATGGGTTAATAGTTTGGTGTTCACATTCATGGATGGAGGTAAATAAATTACAAAATAAGATTAACAGGTTTGTGCTCTCATTTTATCATTCTAGGTTGTTGAGAAAACAAAACAAAAGGGGTAATCTAAAGAGATCAGCCGAGTTAAATCAGTATTTTCTTAGATTAAATTTATTCACAATTGAGGAGAGGAAAGTACTTCTATTGTTAAAATCTGTATTCAAATTTCGTTGTTCGGCTTTATTTAAACATTGGTTTGTCAGTTTATCAACTAGTACAACCACAAGGCCCAAGTTTCACATGGATTCTCGTAAATCCCAAATTTACAAGAGATCAGTAAAGTGGTGCACTATATTGGAATGGAACAAGTTCATGCAAGATAGATCCTTTTCGTTGAGTGGTATATTGTCACTGATAATGTTTGTTGACAAAATAAATGAATATCTTATAAATTTTAGGAATAAGATATTTTTGTATTTTTAGCATTTTAGTGTGTTTTATGTATACTTTAGCTTGCGTTTTGAGAATGATTGTTTGATCTGCTTATGTTTATTGGATTACTCTGAATTGGTTATGAAATACCTTGTTGAAATGTGTTTCCTTTTTATTATAATCATTTCGGCGCCATCTTGTGTTATGTGTTATAATTGGGAGAACAGCCTGTAATATTGGTTGAAATTGTTAACACTGAATAAAGTTCAAGTTCAAGTTCAAGTTCAAATTAGTACTTGTAGTATTAGTGTAAGTCGGAATAGGATACTAGGATTTTGCCACCACTATCGCTTCTCCTTCCTTTGATAAAGTAGAAGGGGAGCGGGGGGAGGGGTGTAATGCCATGACCAAGTTTGTCTTTCGTCTTTTCGGTGACTAATATCGCCGCCAAGCAGCTTCCTGCTTAGACAGCCGTTTTGTCTGTTTCGAATTTGCAGGGGTATGGAGGAATAAGAAAATGCCACTTTCAGTTTTCAGTCAGTCTATCTATTTCTCTTTTCCTCTCTGTAACTGAATGAATGTAGTGAGAGTGTGTGTGGAGTGCACTTTTGGGACACAAGTGGTGAAAGTGGAATCGATTTAAATTCCTGAGAAAGTTGAGTGTCTTCTCCAGGGAAAAAGTGGAATGATGAGGATATTATTATTATCGTATCTTAGTGCTACTCTGTGGCTAGTTTTTTCTTTGGCTTGTTACAATGTAACAAGCCTACAACTAGTATGCATGTTATGTATCTAAAACAAAAGTGTCGCATTCTGTGCAATATTTGGTGTTGTACATGAACCAACAAGGCGACCTTAATATCACAACCAGTCAGGAATCTCTGAAGGCACGCATGCATCCAAAATTTGTGTGATGTTATGTAACATTAGCCGTTTACATGAAGGATATATCTCGAGTGAAAGAGAGAAGAGCGTAGCTTGAAGAATGAGAGGACAGAACATAATAAGTTTTGATGACTTGTAAGCTGTTGTGAAACTGCTGCTCATGCTTTTCCTCCGCAGTTTTCTCCTCTCATTTTCCTTACAGCCTCAGCTCTCCTCTGGGGCTTACCACCCTCCATTTCTTTCTTTTAACTTGTGTTTTTACTCTTGTTGTCTTCCTCCTCGACCACTTTTTCCCCTTGCTTCTTTCCCCGATTTCCTTTCGGAAGGAAGTGGAAGAGAGGTTGACAGGAGCGGGTGAACTCAGCAGAATGAATAGATGAGTTAGAGAGTGTGAATGTGAGTGGAGCACTGTGGGAAGACACGACCTGCTTGTGTCACTCTGTGGGCGATATGTACGAGTTGGTTGGTTGGTGTTGCAAGAAGTTGCAACAACCAGCGGCTGTTGCGTATGCTTATATGCTTTAACTTATAGAACTACAGGTTCCCTACGGTCTTCGTCATCACATCACTGTCGTCTGCGTCGAATGGTCTACAGTGGCCTTTCTCTTTTCTCTCTGTTTCTTGATGTAAAAGTTGAAAACTCTGGATGAAGAGAATTTTTCTCTTAACGTAAGCATAAAGTATAAGTATAAGTAAGCATTCCAAGCCGTTTACTTATGGAAATAGTATTATTGGTCACTCACTCACTCGCTGGCTCATACATTCCATTGCATTTTTTTGGTATAATGCTACAAATTCTATTTTTTTACATACCTTTCCCAATCTCACATTCCTTTTTCTCCCGAGTGTATGTGTTTCATATTTTTAAAAAGGGGGAATGTGAATTCTCTAGTAGAAGATATTTTTCTTTTCTTTTTTTCTCTCAGAAGAATCACTAACTACGCACACAATATCCAATCCACCTACAACGATGATGATGATGGCAATCATGATATATGT
>JAHZNA010000583.1:0-28846 GCA_027743935.1 Sinodicranocentrus sp. ZH6 | reverse complement strand
GATCGAAAAAAACGGCGACACTTGCAACGTTCGTGTTACTGAGTGATAAGGCTATATAAACGAACATACAGCCGACCTTAGTTTTACTTGTCTCATTCTTCTCGCGAAGTACATTTGCACTAGATGTTAATGATTATACGATGTCAACTTGAGATTCTGCCAGTCAGTCATCCTGTAGTCGACCAGTGTCACTGCACTAAAAGAGCCGACACGCTAATACCCCTCCCCAGCCGAGTATCTCGATCGCAGTTTGATGCACAAAAATACTATACTGTTTATCATTTGGGGAAAGCGAAGCTTATAGAATCATGTGTGCACACATAGATGAACCCTATGCTTCCTGCTTTACAAATTTACATTATCCTCTTTGTGTAGTTATTTGACCCAAGTTTTCGGACCGGTATAAGTATTTGCGTGTGCCTGTTCTTTAAAATATGTACATTGTACAATATATTCATTCATCCGATGTCGGATGACGGTTTGGCTGACTGTGCTAACTACATTAATGTGACATAATCCGTTGTCCGTAAACGATATATGACAAGCAGGTGAGTGTAAAACACGGAATACAGAAAGCGTTTTTAATGTGGGCAAATACGCATTACTTTAGTACTACTATATGCATGTATTTTTTTAAATAACTTAAAAAATGAGTCCTCGTAAACGAAGCAGAGGATATAACAAACAACAAAAATTAACTTGGCTTTACACTACCGTAAAACATCTTGACACCCAAGGTTTTTGTTTTGCAAAAAATGTACACATGTACAGGTTATTGATATTGGCACAGGCACAGTTCACTCTTAATAGTTTTATCAGTCTTCTTGAAATCCAAACACATAGTAGTGCCGATACACGCGGTTTGCCATAGCGGACTGTTCGAAAAGGTCCTACGCTATTTTGTTCTAGTCTTCATACATGCAGCAGAATCTGCATGTATGTAAAAAGTAAGGACTCTGCTCAAAAGTAGATTCCCGACCAGATCATTCGACCGATGATACTTCCACCAGTTCCAACCGTTCGGAAATATTTATTTGAATCTTATGTTGGTTCTACGCAATACGGTCTGTTTTGAAGTTTACGTGCAAAGATTATCATGTACGCACTGGCTGCAAAGCATTAGACAGATTTCCAAAATCGTGCAGCTAGCCGCTTAGTAGAAGTTAACAACTAGAACTAAACCTATGAAAAAAAGAAACGTACAAAAACAACGCTTTACAGTTCTTATAATGAGTTAAGTTGGAAATGTTGAGCGGACTGAACTTTCGTCTAGTCAAACACTTACATATATGATTTTAAAAAGATTTTCCAGTGATGAAACGCTGAGTGAGTGAGCATGTACTGCATCCTGCATCTGTCCGTAGTACTACAGTACAGACTACTACTACAGACTGTTGCATTACAATGTTCTCATTTCTCATACGATGAAGCTGTGCCCATCAACTAGTATGTATCAGACATATAAGGGTCCATGTGGTATTATTATTGTGTAAAGCGCTTTGGCACGCTTCAAAAATTATCATGGACATCATTTTAGTAGTATGGAACCGTTACTAGTCTTATTTCCTCACTCTTCATTAAAAGAACTACAATTGAGTGGCATTTCATTTTTTTAATAAAATGAATTAAAAATGCAGAAATAAATCTCATTCATCATAGAGTTCTTTACTTGTGCAGGGAATTTGTATGACGGGGCGAAAGATTTGATAAGTCAAGCTTCTCTTTACTTTGCACTTCCCAAAGTTGAAATGTATGATATTATTATGTGTATAGTATACAGCCTATATACATTTCAAATGCAACTATACAACTACTCAACGGAATGGAATAGATCAACTGCTTGAGAAGGGTGGTCTATTTTTAGCCAGTTGACTCCGAAATCAAATCGACTTGAGAGAATCATGTAAGCACGAAGGAAATTATCCAACCCAAATCTACCATTGCTCTATGATATTCGAATTTAAATGTACATTACACATTCTAATAATAATACTGCTCGCTCATACACGTACGTTTCAATGCCATTCATTACTGTATACGTATTGTACTCTCTCACAACTTGAACATTAAGATGCGAATTCAGACCTTACTTTCCTTCCCAAAACACTTTCACTGTGAAATCACTATCAGGATACTTTTGTGAATGTATTCCTCTGATGCTCCAAAACGCTATCATCGTCTGGAAATTACAATGTACATGCTAATGTGCGGTACACTACATTAGTACTGGGAGGATTGATTTCATATGATGGGCAGAAAAAACAATCAAAGCCAAGTGCAACCACCTTTGCCAAAGGTTTTTGACTGAAAACACCTTCTTTAAAAGAAAGAAATCATGGATGTATAACTTCGTATAGAAAATCATATCTAATTAATACGGAGCGTAATAATTGGTAATTCCAAAAACAGCGAGTTAACGATGAAAGCATTTATTCGATAACGTATTAACTGCAAAACAGAAAATGACATCGATGATGTATATGAATATAGATTAAAGAGTACAGAAGGGCGTGGACTGCATTTTATAGTACATAATAATTAATTACACTTTATTGGTGTCAGTTTCCGCAGATGCAGTACCACAGACACAGACTAAAAATTATAAACAAAATGAGCTACAATGATCATGTTACCTAAACTCGTAAAGTTTACTTTTTTTGCAAAAATCTATTTGTATTAGAGTCTGCCAATATAGTGGTCATCATCAAATCTACCGTTCCTGGGTTCAGCCATCCAACGCAGTGTGTTTTAACATCATGGATAAAAGGTTCTTATAGTATTCATAATATATCGTATGAATCTTAACTGTGATTCTTAATTTTTTAATAATTTTTAGCCGTTATGAAGAAAAAATCATTCAGGTTTCTTTTCCTTTACTTCCGCTGATTGGTTCGGAGCATCGCTTTTTTCAGTCGTTTTACCGGTTTCGTCTTTGCTTGGCTCATCGAAATTAGATACCAAGTCCGGAACATCTTCGTCATCACTTTCATCAGCGTCTGCGTCTTCTCCTGCATCCGGTTTAGTGCCACCAAGACCACCCAAGCCTCCAAAACGTTGTTGTCCAGTATATGCAAATCTCTTAACATGTTCCAAACTTTCGGGGCCCATCTGGCTTAGAATTGCTGGTAACATTTCAGCTACCTCTGCAGAAAACAACGAAAACTCTTTCTTAGTACATTAAACTTCCAACGCGAGGCAAGAATTTACAAGATCTAAGCTAATTAATCTGCAACCATACCTTTCGTCTCTCCGTGTCCAGTAACAGCAAATACATTAGACCCCAAAGAGGCTTGAACTTTTGGATTGTTGAAGTGGATGACTGTTCCATCTTCCTTTATCATGTTAACCTGTAACAATAATAAAAGAAAATGATGAATGTTCATCACGATTTCCTACAAACACGATATGCAATACCAACAACAAAGATACATAAAATGACAATGCCACAATTGAGGATTGACATTGTTATTTAATATTTAACATCCCAGTTGCCCTCGACTGGATTGTGGATTGAGTATTGATTTACATGATTGTGAACGAAAATCGAGTATTTGCACCTGCGATTGATTTTAATAACTGCTTTTTAAGGTAAGACTGATTCTTAACTCAGTATGAATCTGAGTTTTAATAATGTAGTTGAAAGTCTTTGGCTTTAGGATGGGGATGGGTGATGATAAGATTGTTAGAATTTGAATTGAACTCATTTTGTCATTTTCATTCACATCTTTGGGCTTTCTGCCGTATTCTCAATCAAAAATCCTTTCACAATTTACAACACACCCATGAATGACGTCCTATCCTATTCCTCATCCGTTGTCCCTATTTATAAAGAATACTTATCATATTCAATAATATTCAGCATTTCCCACAAGTGACAAGTACGTAGACTGTAGACTAGCACGGCCAAGTGAGTGCCGAGAGATTTGCTTTCCTTATTTAACGACTATAAACACAGATGACAGGTCACGAGCAACATATGACAGACAATGATCATAAAGGGATCAGGGATCTACAAATAATTTGAAGACTCTTAGGGTGTAGGTAATAATATCAAATATAGAAATCAGTGAGTGATAATTTCTCACTTTTCGCTTTCGCTACCCTAGACTTCCACTTCCAACTTCGCAATTTCAGATACAGAAGTGCAGATGCATTATATTTATTAATTACTGTGATGACTAAACCTAAACAGTAAATGAAAAACTTAGAAGGTATATTTTAAAAATCCATCAGCCGCTTGCATCATGTAGAATCTAGGACCCTGGAAATTACTTTCCACGCACAACTGTGATTTAAATAAAATATTTCCTCTGGCGACTTTACTTCACTACTCATCATCGCTTCCGCTGTCAGCTGTATACGACATTGGCAATATCAGTCAATCAGCTTTCAATCTTTTTTTGTTGCCAATTTTAGCCTACAACCTAACTGAACCTACCGATTAATGAAAAATAATAAGCATTATTCATGCATCATAAATGCTTAACAATCAGCCATCCACCTACCTCTTCAATTCCTGGAATCGTACTAACAGCCAACTTTTTCAATGTGGACTGAAGTTTCTTATCATCTGTAGTGGCACTTCTGTGGACAACCTTCTTCTTCCTACGAGCGGTGCCCTTACCGCCAATTCGAACTTGAGCCTGAATACGAGCGAGCTTTTCGGAGTCCATAATTACTAATAAAAAATATTAAACGGCTGTGCTATATCGGAGTTTACTATTGTTCCGTAACAATGTCAAAGGACACAGTTACACACCGAAGAAACTATAAAATTATCGTGGTACAAATGACAAGAAATAAATCGCCGGGTATTTGCTTTGTTTTCACAGGAAAACTGGTAACTATTAATTCAACTCTACATAAATCGTTCTAATGGGACGTGTCCTTTGAAACTACTAGCCAACTCAAGGGAGTTGTACACAAAATTTAATTTTTAATAGACGTTATCAAATCGTGTTATTATTATTATTTTCCAGTGAGAAATCCAGATCTGGAATGAGCTTCTTTTCGTATAAAACTAAAGAAAGAAGGAGGAAGTAGAGGAGAGGTAAGATTAGTTCTCCTATACCCACTCGCTGGCTTTGTACCTATTCCAGTATACGCATAGTGTATTTTTTAAAGTATATACCACACACAGTGTACGTACACATGCATGTTAAGCATCCCAGAAGCACGTTGTCTTTGCTTCCCGTTCAGGCGTAGCCGACTTTTTAGTTGAAATCTTTTCTCTATATATTACTGCATGCTCGCTCAATTTTGGACTTGGCTCTCTTCATTCCCTTTGGTGCCTTTGGTATGTTTCAGATCGGCTAAATAGCTAGCAAATATGGGCGAAGAAGTTCATATGAGTAATCCTTCTAGATTGGTGTGCAATGTGCACATTTTCTTTGTTCACAAAAGAGAACCTCTCTTTCAAGTTTATCTTTATACTATAATTCAATGGAAAGGTAGGTATTTACTAGTGTTTAGGTTTAGGTATATGAGGTAACGCATAAGTAGAAACGTCTTTATATTCCTTGTAAAATGTACTATTCCTCATTCACCTTTTTTTATTTTTTCGTGGAAGTATTTAAGAAATATGATCAATTATTCAATGGTCAATCACCAACCACCACCGGAATTTTTATGTAGAAAAAATAGTATTTTAAAAGCTAGATAAATTCCATTCGGAGATAGCCAATTGCGTGGTCATATTATTCATGGGATGCGGCGAATGTACTGCTACTGCTAGCATATAGTAAGAAGATGGAAAAATATCCCAAATGCATTAAACTATACTGGGGAAAACGAATTAGCGCTGAAACAATAGTTTGCTGTGAGTGAAAATGTCCTTTTGTAATATATCTGCGTTTTGTATTTGTTCTTTCAGAACGTGAGTAATACATACTGCACGGGGAAGAAAAACATCGTAATCGTGTTGGAATTTGGAATGGAATCAACCATCGAATCCTCATATTATGATGATAAGTACGAGCGAATGAACTTGAGTTTGTTAATGGAACGAACCTAATGCCTTAAACTATTTAGCAAGGCGATCGAGTATGATCAAATTGATCAATAACGAATCCATGAATCACCATAAAAAACCGCTATTACTGTCTTTTGCAATACCAAACCAAGCCAATGTGATGTGTGTATTATTTAGGAATGCACATAATAAGTATGTTATTAAAAGTAGAGCGTGTGAGAATAATTTAATATGATATCAGTAACATTAGTAACATATACCTAGATATATACCTTATTCGTCTCATATAAAGATCAAATTGTAGATTTGCTTGTGTTGGGAAATAGCACGTTTGCGTTTTTTTCTTAATGTATTTTATACGGCATAATAAAGCATGAGCCCAATATTCGTCGGCTAGCTAAACCCGCAAACAAAAGGGGTGAGCCAAGAATCAGCGTGAATAGCCGGATATGATATCGGTCGGACTGCATTGGTGGTGGTGAAGCCTGCGTTTTAAGGCAAAAGATGGCTGCGCATTTATGTAATTAGTGTTTTTATATATTTTTAGAATAAATGCCTATATTTCCTGCCTATTTCGTCTAATGTCTTTCATGTTATGCGAAATTCTCTCAGAAAATCTGAAAATGTTTAAACTCTGCATTTAATAACTATAATTACATTCTATACCTGATAGAGACGGACGTTGATTTTGAGTATACCTCATGTTTTTTACGTTATAAGTCAAAGGTAGTCATTTTTAAGGTTTTACTGATAAATCTTGTGTGAAGAAAAGATTACCAAAGGTTTAAACTAGAAAAATGTTTGAAAATCTCTAAATCAAACGCACAGCAGAGTTGGCTAATTCATCATTTTATTTCCAATCATATAAATGAAATCAGAAAAAAGCAAATAAGCAAATACATATTTTCCTTTCATTTCATACGTGTACATACAAAACTGGTATGTACTTGTTAAGGCAGCACGTGGATTTTGGTATTTATAGTATTTAATATGAGTCTTATCTTTGTCGAGATTTATAGGTAAAACTTTTAGAAGATGAAAGATGCGCTGGAAATTCGGCCAGAAACTACGTCACTCCGCTCCGACTGGTCTCCTGCTTTTATGATTTGCACAAAGTTAAACAACCTGACGTGGGTTGTTTCAAAATAAATTCACCGAGGCCACTTTGAACTCCTCACGCTACTATACTATTATACTAATTAATGTGGATGTACGTATCTTAGCTAAATAGTACAGCATTCACACAAATTCGATTTTCATTAAAGTCCGACCTCATAATATATTCTGGTATATTCATCAAAATCTTGATAAAGATAAGACTCGGTAACTCATTAATATAAAAACTGAAGTAATTAAAGCATCTTGATATTTTACGGTCAGTCTTAATTTCAATATTATGTATTTGAGCTTTTGTTGTGCGCGTTAGTAGTTAAAGAATTGACTTTATTCCCAGATGTAAATAATTTTTAATGGAAATATCGAAGAACTCGACCATGACCGTATTGATTGTAAGATAAAATCCTCTAATGTTCTTCAACCCGACACACTCCCCAGAGAATATGCTGGAGAATTCATATTGGGCTTCTTTGGAAGTATAGTTTATGTGCCTAAGCGTCGTTAATCTCGAACTTGACGCCATTGTTTTGGAGTCGAGTAATTAAAGAGGTTTCAAAGAAAGCAGCAGCTGGTGGATACACACCTCCACTAATTAAAAAATAAAAGGAATCATATATACCAATTAACATTCTTCTGAATAATGTACAATATTCTACTCCATTTTTATTTACCTGGATGGCATTTTGTTGCTTTCCTTCAAAATGGTCAAAGCAGATTGCAGAATACAAACACAGGTTGCCCCATATCCAGGATTTGTTCCCCTGACCTTCATGTTTAACCGTTACAAATAATAACCCAAAATTACGCATAACGTAAGTACATAATTTAAAAATTAGATTTCACAGATTTTTCCGCAAAGACTTGTATTGGATATTGCAGCTATTTACCTTAACCATCCTTTTCTTGTTGGGCTTTTCCTTGTGCTGATCTGTTGCTTCAGTCAATTTTTCAGACCATCCTTCACCATGTAGAGATATAGTGAATTCCAATTTGTCCATTTCTTCGCGAGATGGACCTTCATGGGTTACATAGCCAAAAGACATCAATCGTGGAAACTAAAATACAATGATTCATCATTTCACAACTCAATATGTACATTATAATTATAAGTTTTAGTTTTAAAAATGAAATCAGAGTAAATGGGAGTTTTAGTGGCGTGGGCTTACCTTCAAAAGCAATGCTTGGCCCAATTTAAAGGGCACATGAACGAGAAAGCCGAAAATAACAGCAGCAATCATTAGAAGGAGTGCAGAGAAAAGGGATCCCATCTTGACATACGCATGCATTTGAACTGGACGTTGATTACGTAGCCGAAACAAAAGATTCTGTGACCTCATAACCACGGAACGATCAGATCCAGGAAATGGAAGACACCATCCGTTTACGATATCATTGTAATGAAGAATCGGTCTGAAAATTTCATATTGATGTAATCAGTTTTTTTTACAAACAGTCAACTATTGTCATGTGTATCCTACCTTCGTGCAAGTTTATGAGTTGGCGTGGGAGGTTTTGGATCTCTGTCAACTAGACTCTTCCTTATGGGGCGCAAGTTTTTAGCATTGGCTACACCATGCACGGCGGACGCCCAGGTGGCATAATGGATTTTCGTTGGCTTTTCAAAACAAAAAGGGAGTCTTTAGTACTTTAAATAAGGGCCCGAATGCAAAAGGGACTGAATACTAAAGTTGCATAAAATATTACCTTTCCCTTGTTTTCTGTCTCTACATATTCTTCCACAGAATTTACATCTCCTGCAAAGCACACAATCCAATCATGTTATTAATCGTCCTCTCCAATCGTTATGTAATCGTATGCAATTACGTGTGTATGATACTTAGTTTAATTTCAAAGTAAAAATACATAAACTTACCTCCAAAATTCTTTAATAAATGTACTATTCCCATATCCGCTGGAATTGAATCGAATCCACAGGATCCCACAATGTATACTCCCTTTTTCTCGGCAGCGTCATGAAAATCTTTTTGAACCGATTCCAAATACTCTGGTTCTCCACTTACGTCCACACAGTGTGCACCCCCTTCTATACAAGCCTCTACTACCTCTCGTCCGCTGAAACGGTATGGTCCAACACAGTTCAGGACAACTTTACACTGTTTTGCCATATCAGTCAGTGTCTTTTTGTCGTCAACTTCGGCGAAAATTCTTGAAATATTTTTCAGGTCCTCGCCTAGAAAAATTATGATGCAGTTTGTAATCGATGCACTTATTTCAAATGTTACTTATGGAAACTTACCGGTGGCATCAGAAACTTGCTGTAGAATTTCGTTCAACTTTCCTACAGAACGACCGGCAACTGCATAACTGAATTTGTCTCCTTTGCCGGATTTAAGCGTATTTACGATCGTCTCCACCACATACTTCCCTGTGAACCCAGTTGCTCCAAAAACAATGAGATCGAACATTTTGACTGATTGTTAAAACTAAGTTTCCCTTTAAAAAAAGACAGCAGTTGACAGATTCTGGGTCTGCCTGCTACTCGTAGTAATCTTAATAGACTTGGTTTCGTTCAGAGAGACTAAACTGGAAGTGTGGAACTAAAAGGCTAGATGAGGAAGATTAGATGAGTGTGATGTGCTTTCAATGAGTTAGTTCCCTTGTCAATGTCAATGTGTGCTGGATGAGATAGGGGATCTCATATAGTAGTGTAGTGTACGAGAGCTGAGAATGATCATGGTCGAGTCATTTATAATTTGCGATGTCGTTCCCACATCGAGTTCCCATTTTCCCATCCCATACTATTACGTGGAACATACACCATACAATACATATCTGACTGATTGAAGCAATATTTTGAGCAGATGAAAGTAAGTACTAACTTCCCTCAGATGGTCCATGCATCCCGGCTTTCATGTTCGTCTAATGCAAAGTAAAAACTGTTTTTATCCATGAGAAATCTAAACACAATCAAGGTTAAGGCTAGTACGTACTAATACATTTTGTCATGTACCCTCATACATAAGTATGCGATATGAGAGAACAGAGAAGTAAAGGTAAAGCAAAATTCTGCTTTAATAGCACTTTTTTGTTCACCGTATTGGTTCACGAATGGAAAGTCAGCAACAAGGTTCATTTACATATGATTAGTCCATTGCAATTTTCCAGAATTTTCTTCCATATAATCAGTTGAAATTGAAAGCTGCCTTTAGAATATGATATATACCAGGAAGTTTCTTCAAAGTTGTTCTCCAGCATTAATTAAACCAGCCGATTTATATTATTAAGTAGACAGAGAAAAGCAATGAATATTTATTGCCTGAGGTTCACTTCTGTACAATATTTTCAGGGCCTTTAGCATTTACTCACTGACGATGAGTAAATCTACACATGCATATCAATTCATGTTTTATTTTCCTTTTAGACTGCACATATTCCAATGTTCGTTAGTCCACTAGAATAATAGCTCTTTTCCATGAACCATCGTGATGCATGGCAAATTAAACCCCCAATGCACGAAATTCAATGGGCTATAATTGATGTATTGTCTTATGCGTTACATTACATTACAGTACACATATTCATCCAGCGATCAAGCATATCTATGCCCCCTGATAAATACATGTACACTATACACCACATCCGTCATGTCATATGTGTCGAATGTGTGAACTTATATTTTGCATGTAAAATAAAAGTTATCATCATAATATTCATATTTAACAATCATTATCGTACAGGGACATTAACATTTTGCTTTAATTTGCATAAATGTCGGACATAATTCATGAAATATGGCTTTACGTGGTAATTTCTGATATTGACTTTACTACGTAAAATTTATTCCTGAATACGTAAAATGACTGTTTATTACTGAAAATCAATGCATAGGTGGAGGAGCCGAATTCATAAGATTCTCACCTAGAGATTAGCTTTGAAACATGTGGACATGGACAACATTCGACAATGTATTCCTAAGACTTGAAGTGAGTGAGCTGTTCTTGTGCCGGCGCCGGCTTATAAGCGTTCAAAGATAATTATACACACATATTGAACATTGAACAGGATGTTATTTGGGAAACATACGCTATCAATATCCCTCTTTTCATACAACTTCAATTATTCGCTGATGTTGCCTAATAGATGAACTCGTGAACTTGATGAGGAGTCGTAAGATGTACAATTTTGCTAGAATTCTCTTTTTACAAACTAGTTGTAGTTACCTCAGTTTTAAGTTTTAAAAGAACGCCAAGCTGAATTAGACAACAGGTACAATACCACATTTTGCTATTGAAAGTCATGCAAGCCATTTTCAGTGCCCATTATAATTCGAACAAGATAAAAACAAATATGTGAAAGCACAACAAACTACATGGCATTTATATGCACAGTTAACTCAAGCATACTGTAATAAAAGTATGGATGGTTGATGAATGGATTACTCGGTCCGTAAATTTATAAACAATGCGAGTATTTTCTACGCCCGAGAGATACTCTTGTCAAAAGATTAATATTGATAAATTGTGTATCTTAGTGGTTGGACCATAATATAGTTATCAAAAGATAGAGAGACTTCCAGACTTCAGACTTTATACGTAATACCAAAATGTAAGTCAAGATATGCAGATGAGTCATGCTTTGGCCTGCTGTTGCAAAAGCACACTTCAACTGCTCAGATTCGATCAAGATAATGAAGACATTTTTGTTAGATGCTTTGATATTGATGTCGACGCAGTGAAAAATGAAAATGAATGTCTGTAAGTAAGTCTGCATAGCAATTATGTGTATAGATAGGATGTGCTATAATTCTTGCCGGTATGTACTGGAACATGTGCCTGCATCCATGCATGATGAGTTTGTCGGTCCGTACTAACATGTGAGTGCGAAACCTGAAACCCTGAAACATTCTCCGTTCTTTTAAATGATCAAAGTTCTCTCTTGCCTCTAATCAGTGTGAATTTAGTCTTATCAAACGGACTCCATTCTGACCATGCAACATGGATGTGGAAAGGTAGATGCAGCGGAACCAAGACCCAAATCTACTTGACCGTGTGAGAAAAATGGGTTTTGCTTCGACGCGATGAAAAACATTAATAATATTATCTAGTCGACGTATGAATAGCAGAAAATCACTGTATGCCGTATCACTATTGCATGGAAATATTTTTTTATCCACCACTTCACTGACTCAGTTTGCATGTAGAGAATTAGACTTTATCGTACATATTGGACAAAGTCTTTTAGAGCAGACGTGAGCTAAATTTGAGTATATGAACATAGGTAATTTATTTTATGTGCATGTATTCAACCTTCTACCCAAAATAGCATAACATTAAGATGTTTAACAAAACATTATTTAAAATTCGGTAACCGTATTAGTTCTCGTCTGGTTTGTGTAGCAAAATAAAGGATATTAAGTTCCACTGGAGGCTGTCATTTCTGCAGAGAGAATGTGACTCCATTGCGATTCAAACGATCAATTAACGTTGTTCTTGCAAACGCTACTCCCGGAGAGTACACTCCACCTCTGTTTTAAGAAGCATTAATTCTACTGTTAAAATATTATTCAATCCTAATTCGTATTACTTATTGATAAAATAGCAAAACTTACTTAGATGGCATTCTATCTCTTTCTGCAATTATTGTTAAAGCGGCTTGCAGGAACATGGTGACAGTACCCCCATACGCTGGATTTGTTCCTCTAACCTATTTTTGAGAACGAAAAATTGCATTAGCTTAGCTTAGACAATATACACTTCCATATGAGCTGAGCAAAAGTCATAATTATTTATAACACAGTACCTTGAGAATTTTTACTTTATTAGGCGGCTCGCTGTGGTGATCTGAAGAATTATCCCAACCTTTGGCAACAAGTGTGAAGGTGAATTTAGTTTTATTCATTTCCTCTTTCGTGGGACCTTCATGACTGACATTGCCAAGAGAAAATACTTTTGGAAACTGTGTAAATTAATATCAAACAATAACTTACTTTAGCATCCATTCAATTTTCTATTGGGCTTAACGAGCGATTAGATTATACGTTGCAGAAGTACCAATGAGTTTTCGCAATCATAATTGCTGCATTGCATAATGCAATTTATACTCACCTTTGCAAGCAAGCCAAGAGTGATCTTAAACTGTGCCAAAATCCCAATGAAAAAGGAGCCAATAATCATAGCCAACGTCACAATTAGGCTAGGGAATTGCACATACGCCCGAGTTTGGATTGGATTGCGTTTTTCATTTTGAAAAGCATATCTTTGAGTACGCTCCATCACATCTCCGTCAGGGAATGGTAGAAATAAGCACCAGCTATTTACTTCACTTCTGTATTGTATTGGCCTAATATTTTTTTGCAGTAAATAGTTAAGTATGTAATAATGATCCGATGGTATATCGCAGTAGTGACAATGAGTAATGATAGAAGAATGCTAAAAAAATACCTAAATCGTAGTTTGTGGACTGGTTTGGGAGGGTGTGGCTCACTGTTCAAAGCTCTTCGAAGTGGAAGATATTCCCGAAGTTGATTTATCGCCAGTACAGCACTATACCATGTACCGTAATGAATTGTAGACATCTAAAAGCCGTTAATTTTTTGGATTATTTACATAAAATAACTACAAATTTCATGGCCGTTTTAAAATATCCGCATACCGAGGTGTTGTCGGAACCGAATTCCACAAAACTCTCTATAGAATTGACATCACCTAATCAAAGTAACATGTTAAAGAAGTTTTCAGCGACTAACCGTTATTTTTTTTAAAGTATAAAATACCTCCAAAGTGTTGCTGAAGATATGCTCCTCCATAATCTGACGGAATCGAGTCAAAACCACATGCGCCTATAATATAAGCTCCTGAGTCTTCAGCAACTCCATTATAATTCTGCTCCATTCTTCCAAGATACATAGGTTCCCCAGAAAGGTCTAAATGATGAGTTCCTTCTTCAGAACATGCTTTGACCACCGCTTCTCCCCATAAAGTATAAGGACCGACGCAGTTTAAAATCACCTGACATTGCTTAGCCATAGCCACAAGTGAGGTAGGATTGTATACATCAGCTTGAATTTTTTTAATTTTGCTCAAATCCTTTCCTATAGGTGTTCAGGGAATACCGAATTTGATTGCTCTTTCAAGCTGGACAGATTTACGCATGCCATGTTTAAAAACAATTAATGTATCAATTTCATAAGCGTTTACCGGATTCCGTTTCTATTTCCTTGATAAGTTCGTTCATTTTATCCTCAGATCTCGCTGCGATTGCCCATGAAAATTGGACTCCATTCTCTAAAGTTTTTAGAACTTCATGCACCAAGTATTTGCCTGTGAAGCTAGTCGCTCCGAAAATAATTACGTCGAATTTTCTCTTGGACTCCATGATTCTGCTTGCAAAGAAGCGATTTGTAAAGTTAGAAGTAAATACAGTGAATATGGATTCCAGTGCTCGAATTTTTTGAAAAACTTTTTGTCACGCTTTGAGAATTACTGGAGTGACATGAAGACCTACTAGTTCAGTTGTCTGGAAAGCAATCAATAACTCAACATACTACTAATATTACATCTGAAGCTGAGCACTGCTCTTTTTTCACCAAGCAAATGAAAAAGGGAATTGTCATACATTACTTTGCTACTTGACTAGTCAACGTCAACGTTAAGTTGAATTTTGTGTAAGCAACAACTCTGAGCTCACATGCAATGCATGTGTTAAAAAACTGCTGTGCTGTATTCTTGCCAGTCATGCAGCATGCATATCACTTGTCAGCTTAAACTTGAAACGTGACAACTGATAACCACAACACACACTAACCATACATATTAAAATAGTTAAGCAACTTACCCCCATACATACATTAAATGTAGTGTTAGAATGAAAGATGCATGCAAAATCACTGCCCCTTAGGATCTCTGCTCTGATGTCCCTGATTCAGCTTTTACGTACCCAGCTTTGTTTTACTTTGAGTGTACTTAATATGTGCTTCTTGTGAGCGACTGCATGCAAGGAATAAAACTGTACTCTCGTCTGTACTTTGTAAGTAAATACTTGTTTGAGTTCTTGGTTTAACGCAATATAAATGAAGGGAATTTTCAGAGCCGGTTTCCCTTTTCTCAGCAATTATATTAAGCTGTGAGTGTACCTCTTTTCCTCGTGTAGATTTGGAATTTCCAATAGTTTTCAACACTGTTGGTTCGGATGAAAGCAGCTAAAAACGAATATTCGAAGTCCGTAAAGCTAGCTCCCCCCGCAGTCAGAACAGAAAACACAGAAATCATTATCATATGGCAATCGCCATACATGTTGCCATGCAATGTGCTTGATCATCTCTCATGGTTTTTTCTTCATTTAATGGCATTTTTTAACAATACGTACGCATGTTTCATACTCCTGTCCAGAGTCCAGCCAGATTTCTGGTCGATTTTAACCAAGATAGCTATCTCCCACATCCCACAACACCAAATTCCATTAGGGATTAAAAAACTTACTTGGGCATGTATACACTTAATCTCCCATTCTCGTCGAACATAGCTTTACATTACTAACCAATCAACCACAACCAGTTTTTTACAGGTATGTATTTACTTTACTTGCATGCAAACCTGACTGCGATGAAGGCGGAAAAGTTTATACACAAGTGCGGAGCTAGAAGTTGGATCTGGCTGGACTGGAACTGGATGGTAAGATATAAAAAAAAGTATGGCACAACCACAAACTCCGCACTCGATGACACATTCACACAATGCATATCCACTCCGTTCTAGCAAACTTGGTTAGATATATGACAATTGTCCGTAAATGTGGTGTGAAGCGCATAGTTGACTGTATAATTCACCCCAAACGTTCATGCTATCGTACGTCCTGAACGAATCAGTTTTAGCTTCTGAAAGACTGGTGGAATAAATTCAATAAATACTTATGTAACGGTAGTCATCCTTTATTCCCTAAGGAAATTTAATGAAAGTCTGCCCTTTTGTCCCGTTGACATCATTTTATAATATATGAACTGTGGTTGGAAAGATATAAATTGTGCGTGTATCAATTAATTTACTCTATCAAAATCCAACTCTAACGGCCAATTGTCCAAATCCAAAGGGGAAACTTTGGCGAAAACCCTACTTGTCGAGTAGATTTTGTTATACATGCAGATCGAGAACTTTCCCACAATACGTTATTAGATGAATGAAATAAATAAATATGCGTGATACCACGTATTTCTCATAACATCTTTAATAGCGCTTAATTTCAGCTCAAACAAGATATTTTTAAAAAATGAATTTAAAACTCTCAAGGTGCAGTTAACCTTAACCTCCCACCTTCTGAGCAGCTTCCTTTACTTTAGCGCGTTCAATTTTAGCGATGCGGGCAGCACTCTTTGATCCCAAGACACCACCACCCCAGTGTCTTCTAAGTTCATCATAGCGTTCGTTGAAATTGGTCTTAATAGCCTCCAGCAATTTAGTAAATTGGCTACGATCTCCACTTTCAACCTGAAAATAAAATTTGCACTTGTAAGCAAGACAATCAACATAAATCCTACCGAAGCGAGGCGAAAAGTTTGGAATGTAACTTGTATAATTTCTATTACAATTTTCTAATACAATATTATACAATGATCAGATGGTAGTGCATGTAATGTATAATCACAATTAAAATCATACAACGGTAAAAAGTATCATCATGAATTGAATAACTGCTTTACAACAATGAAACTGATGAATAACCAATGAATAGGACTTACATTCGTCAATGCTACACAAGTACAAGTCTTCCTGTGGACCAATCTTCCCACACGAGCCTTTCCTTTAACAATGCAGTATGGAATACCCATCTTCCTGCAGAGGGTGGGAATGAAGAGGACCAGCTGAAATACAATACAAATTACTTTGTTACTAAACATAATTTTTGAAAAATTTAAGTGCTCCTACGGTACATAAAATGTTGAGACACTCAGGGTTAAAAAGCTCGGTTATACTCTTCATTAAATTTCAGGTGAAGAAATTCATATTTATGCATCATTGTTTGGCAATTGGTACTGCCTTGGTCAAAATGAAAGGATTAAGGATTTACAATCAATGAATGAACACTTAAAAGCGGCACCCCACGTTTAGTCCGTTTCATCGCTCAGTACATATGGCTATAATAAATTCATAAAATTGTGTACCTCAAGAGGGTCAACGTCATGGGCGATAACGACCAGTTGAGCTTTCTTTTGCTCAATAGCTCTAACGACGCTGTTAGCCCCCTGCTTCATGGCAAGAGCTCGCTTAGTGGGAGCATCATCCTTGCCCTTGGCTTTGCTATCGGCCCTAGCCTTCAGACGAGCCTTCCTTGCAGCGCGAGTCTCTGGTCGGTACTTGTCCAAGAGCCGGAATAATTGCTTGGCTATAATATAAATTATAATCGTCATTTAGTCACATCATGGCACTCAACCACGCCAACTGATGACTGATAGTTGAAGCATTATCTGTCACGAATGACTAAAATAACGGTCGGTAGGTACTAGGTACCCAGTCACAAGTGGTACGGACAGGACAGGCACCTATCGGTAGAATTCTAAAAATCTCAGAACCTTACCCTCAGGAGTGCACCGTCATTATGCCTTCAGAAAGGAGCCTGACAAAATTAGTCAAAGGACCCCAATCTGAAGCACTACATAGTGCAAAAATTCATTATTCCCCTTTAAAAAATAATCAAATCTTCGATTTAACTTTATTTCAACAAAAGTCGCAGATTACATGTTAATGGTTAAACAACAACCCACCTTCTTTTGAACCATTTTAATATCCGAATACTAATTCAAATATACTAAATGTTTTCGATTTATCCAACTACGAAAGTCCTAAGTGCTCACGGCACACAACGACGGAATGGAATGAGCCACAAAGCAATGCACTCGCAGTATTGGAAAATAGATGGATACCCCTCTCACTTCATCACCACTTTCGTGCATAAGGTATGCATGCAGCGAGATGCCATGCCATGCTCTTCAGCTTGAATTTAGTAGGCTCACGCCGCCGGTTGGCAGCACAATTTGCGTCAACCTTTAGACTAGACTCACTAACATAACACAACACATTCATTTGTGTGCCTTCCTAACAGATGTCCCTTACATCACTAAAAACGATGAAATATAGAAATTTGAATATTTGTGAAATGAAATAACGAAAGTCAACGATCTATAATAATATTATTCACGATCTATATTATAATCTAAAGTATTATTAAGGTCTTTGACGAAAGTGGACCGATGTTGAAGAAAAATAATAATTCTAAATTAATATGTAGTATATGTTGAACGAACTAATTTGTGCCAGCCATACTTGAAAAGTGAGTGCACAAAAAATGCATTTTAATTTAACAATTTATTTTTAATATTTTATTATACACTAAGTAGTATACATAATCCTTTAATCATAAATCACACACACTAAAGCAAACTTAAGAAACAATATTTCTCTAGTGAGTACTGAATGGCGTACTTCTTTGTAAACTACTTTATAAATGACTATAACCCGTTGTTAAGAAAGTTCAAAGTTTATTTTATGCTTTGAATTCTACTATTCGAATGTCCGGCAGCTTATTTTGAAATATGAGTTTTTGTTATTTCAGGTAAATAAATTCTTCCGAATCCATTTCTTCTGCTAACATTTCATCTCTGCAATCCAATGCTAGGTGCTCCGACACGACATCTAATGGCTTCATTTTGGCTGCAATCATCGGTTCCTTGAGCGCCTCATATTTATGTCCATTACTAATCTCCCAACTTTCATCTGGTTTCACGCCTCTATAATTATAATCCCCGATTTCTGGATATTCCTTAATAATCTACAAACACGAGAGTTTTTAAATTAGAAGCATTTTGTAATTTGAGCAACATTTAAAAAATTAAGAGCGTGAATTTGAAACACACCGCTGCATATCCATCACACAATCTCTGAAAATCATCCATTGTCAAATCATAAGGTCTGGTGTTTGGAAATACCAAAGCTATATCAAAGAGCTTCTTCGTAAAAGTTCCACGAACCATATTGGGGAAAAGAGTTCTGAAACAAAAACAGCATATTATAGGAAAGGTAACGCAAAATGATTATTGATCATATGCAATATACAAACATCTATGTAAAACTAGTTGTAAAATTCATTTAACTGTTCAATTAACTCAAAAACAGCATATTATAGGAAAGGTAACGCAAAATGATTATTGATCATATGCAATATACAAACATCTATGTAAAACTAGTTGTAAAATTCATTTAACTGTTCAATGTTCAATTAACTAATTTTAATGCACAAAAAATATTATCAGAGCGAACATCTGCAGAACCATTAACCGTCTTGGGGGTTTATTGGAACTTATGCAAATTTACATAGATATGTTTAACTACATAAACCTAATGATTTTAAGTAATTATAAAATACTTACGATATAGGGCGACAACATGTCTTGGGGGTTTGTTGGAACTTATGCAAATTTACATAGATATGTTTAACTACATAAACCTAATGATTTTAAGTAATTATAAAATACTTACGATATAGGGCGACAACAATACTTTCCACGCATGCAAAATGCTTGTCTGACTAGTTTTTCAACTAAAGTAAACGGCTGATTGATAAGGGGTTCCTTTCTAGGAACAAATTTGACAACTCCCACGTCCACATCTGGCTTAGGCACGAATGCTGAACCTATATATTAAAAATTGAAAACGGAATCACGGTAAATTGTTAATGAAAAATTCTTTTCTGGGCACACTCGTGATAGATAAGCGATATATTAAATTAAATCTTAGCTGCAGGATTTAAACAGAAAAACAACAAAACTACGAGTACAAATATAAATATAAGCACCATTTACATACACATGCAAAAGTTACCTTTAATAGTGAATTTCAAACTGCAATCTGTCAGGTATTGTGCCATGATAGAAAGTCGTGATCGTTGCTCATTAGAAACTACTGCAGTTAGACGCTCCGCCACCTCCTGCTGAAAAGTAAGAGCCAGAGGTACGCGACCATAACTCCAAGCGCTTTTATGATTCGCAATATCTGAAAGCCAGCGCGTAATCAATGGAGTGGAAATATTAAATGGCAAGTTCCCAATAATGCGTACTTTAGGAATCCGATCATTCCACGGTTGCCGCAATTCATCAGGAAAACATTTACTCATTTCGAAGGACAGTACATCTCCCCAGAAGACTTCGATTTTTCCAGGGCACGCTTCTTGTAAAATTTTTAGCGAGTTTTCAAACCGTTTATCTTTCTCAATGAGGACAAGTTTCTGAGGATGTTGTTCTAAAATAGACCGCGTGATGCCACCAGGTCCAGGACCAACCTCACAAACGAAACAATCTGCAACATTTCCCGCAGCTTTTACAATTTTCGAAGTGAGTTTGTAGTCCAGCAGAAAATTTTGGGAGAGCTGTTTAATTGCTTTTAGCTGGTAGATTTTCACTAAATCTCGAACAGTTGGGAGGGGAGGCAATCTTTGCCGACGCATTTCTTGGAATGTCCTGGCTGTTTTTGTAGCCATTTTAAGTAATTACTCAGAAACGGAAACTAATAATTAAGCACATACGAATAGTTTAACTCGCAATCAACAAATACACTTTTTATACCTCGCTGGGCTTTATAAATAGCAAACACATGATATACTAGTTTTAATTATCCTCAAATTAACTCATTTCGACACATAAAAACATTGAACAAACCCAAGTCTCAAAACACTAAAAAATCCTTATTTGATAACCCACTTTACTAGTATATAACTCTAACAATTCCCAGTTTTTTTGCACCATTTCACACTGGACTATCTAAAACAGCATTCATATTTATTTGCATTACGTATTAAACATTTTTCTTTTTTTAATTCTTTTGCTGTTGTCTTCCTCCACTGGTGCTTTCGTCAAAGTCGTCCAAAAACTTCTCAGATCCTACAGCCCACAAAGAGTACCCAAATATTGAAAATACCGAGACTCCGAGGATTCCAGCCGTGATTAGATTCGTACGCCGGATTTTCTTAAGTCGATTAACACGCTCTATAACAAAAGAATCAGTCACATCAGAACAAAAACAATTAGAGATTGCTAAAAATTTCATAACAAAAGTTAGCTGTCGTAATCAATACTATACCCGCATTTTGTTGTTGAGCCAGTCTCATATAATCGAGCTGAGCTTGTGAAAGAAACTTGGAGTCTTTCACAAAATCTACTTTCGGCATAGCTGCTTCACCTTTCGGTAGAGGTTCCGCCATTTTCTTTCATAAAAAGATACCATACAACATAAATCGAGAAGTTAAATTTAGCAAAGTTTCAGCATGCACAAACGGTGCTATGTTGACTCGCTGGCTACATCACAAAAAGCATGCCTTCAGCTTTACAAAATAATTAAATAATTACTGTTGACTGTTTGATTAATGATTACGACTCGCTATCGCTATAATGCTGAATACATGTTTTATTGTTCACTCCACCCACATACTGATACTATGTATAACAATTTTTTTTAAATGGACTGCATACCTTAAGTAGTGTAGAAGATATGAATTTTCCGAGCGATAAGTTGATTCTGACTCCGCGCTGAAGTCTAAGCTCCCACGCTAGAGCAATTCCACAATTTGTAGATCGTTACTTGTGTATCCTTTAGCTTCTCCCGTGTCCTATCCTAATTGTCCTATTCAAGTTCAACTTTTACATTAACAATCAGTAAATCCTGACCAATTATTTCTGTCCTGTCCAGCGCATTAGTAAACTATGAATGCCTGACGATTTTCAATAAGAATTCAGATTGAGAATTGTGAAAGTATAAAATCTAGATATTAAATGGAAAGTTAATTGTTTTAAGGGAGTTTTTCAACAAATTTCGCAGAAGGGCATTAAAACATACCACCAATTTTTAGCCTTTCGAAATACGAACAGTTTCAGGCATAAGAGTTTAGAGACAACTTTTCAAATCATACGAAAATTGATAATATAAAATTTTATCTCATCGTCAGTTGTTATTTGTAACTTACTTAATCATGGAGGATGATGAATTTCCAGTCAGACACACTACGTTTGACGTTGCAACAGTGTTATGAACTATATAATCTAAGTTGACGGTATATGTCTACCAACCAACATCACATGCTTTCTGTTTTTCTTTTTCAGGTTCAGGCTGACCACACACCGGTGTATCACGTTCCGCGATTTGTTTTCGCATGGATATGTCACAATACATATGAGTATATATGAGTATATATGAGTTGGGAGGGATGTGATATCGATATGCAATGCAACACACAGAGAGAAAATGAAATAGTGAAAGTGGAAAAGAAATGTACATACATAAACCGGGATCTCTGTTCGGAGTCCCATGCAATTCAATAAAACTTTTAAATAGAAAACCAAACCGAAAGTCGACAGTATTTTTGCTTACCAGAGCTAAAAGGTGTTTTAAATTTTGACGCTTTTGAGTAAGTATGAAATCAGTGCAGAAAGCACACCGTCAACTGTAAATTTGAATTGAATTTAATGCTCGCAATTAGCTCAATTGATTACAAAAATATACTAAGAATATACCGCTAACGCTATGAAGTTAGCCCACGATAGAAAAAAATAAAGAAGAAAGCACATAAATGTGCATACTTTCGTTTGCAACTTCCTCCAAAAAATTGAAAATTGCTTGTGAAAAAGTCTTAAAACCGAAAGTAAAATTTCGATTTGACTGCTGAAAATATGGAAGATGATTTAGACGAAGTTCTAGCAAATATTCCCATTGATCAGTTGCAGCCGGCTGTTAATCCCAATAGCCGCGAAGAGGGTGACGACGACGGCACTGTAACTTCAAAACCCTCAGCTAGCGGTGTCAGTATTCTGGTGAATCCGCGTCAGGTACTCGATCAACTCGATCTTATCTACTTTTGACATTATTGTATACAAGTATTTGCCAATTACAAAACCCAATGCTAGCAATAGTTTGACAAAAGTCATCTTTAATATCATATCACATGTCTTTTCTGTAGGTTATCCGCAATTCATGAATGAACAAATAAATGGTTTTGATTTCAGCGTGGAAACCCGCTTTTAAAACACATCCGTAGTGTTCCCTGGGAGTACGCGGAAATTGTTCCGGACTATGTTGTAGGAGCTACAACATGTGCGTTATTTATTAGTGTTAGATATTATAATCTTCATCCAGACTATATTCATGAACGGTTGAAGGAACTTCGACAGTCCTATATTCTACGCATATTGCTGATTTTGGTAAATTTCTCATACTGTAAATTTGTTAAATACTAAATTAGTGCTGTATTTGTTTTGGAAACACTAAATAAGAGGATCTTTCAATTCTTAAACTTTATTGTAAATTCCTACTGTACAATTTTCCCTAATCTATGCGGAATGCGCAGGTGGATGTTCCTGATCCGTATCCAATTTTAAAGACTTTAACACACATCGGTATGCTAGCGGATCTCACAATTATGCCATGCCACAGCGCGGAAGAGGCAGGTAAAATTTTGTTGTTCCTGATCCGTATCCAATTTTAAAGACTTTAACACACATCGGTATGCTAGCGGATCTCACAATTATGCCATGCCACAGCGCGGAAGAGGCAGGTAAGATTTTGGAGACGTACAAAATCTACGAAAACAAACCTCCTGATGTGATTCAAGAAAAGCAAGAATCCAGTGTAGTTCAGCAAGTAAATTTTCTCTTGATCTTTAACATGACTATAATAAAACCAAAAACCATGCTCTAAAACATTTAGTTAGCGTTAAATTTTAATGACTCTGAAGGTTATGGATGCTCTGACTTCAATTCGATCGGTAAATAAAACTGATGCAGTAACGCTTCTAAGCGTATTTGGCTCCCTCACAAATCTGATAGAGGCTGCTCCAGAAAGAATAGCCTTGTGTCCCGGAATCGGTCCACAAAAAGCGCAGCGGATTCATTCAGCGTTACACGAACCCTTTAAAAATACGTGGAAATAATTGTATTTTATTTTGTAATTTTGTATTTTTAATCGACTTTTAAATACATATCTGTCAAAAAATGTCAACGTTCGTCTAAAATAAAATTTATATACTTTTAGGACATAACCGTCTTTTCCGATGACGTAATGAATATTAAAGATCAACAGTTTTTTATGCAAATGCAGTTAAAAATAAGATAGCTTGCAGGAAACATTTTTAGAAATGTGTTTAAGAACACAATTCATGATTCTATAACTTTTAATACAAAATAATTTAAAACAATTCAATTAAGGTTTGTATACAGAGCTGATAAATGAGTTCACAATTTAATATAATTTAGGCTTTTTATGTATTCCTAATAGACTCATACGCTCTGTTTCTCGTTTTCGAACCACATCTACATTACGATTTTTCCAATTAGATTTTCGTAGTTTAATTGGTCTACTACCCACATAACGCCCTAAAATAAAACATAAAAGAGTTGATTCATTATTGTGTTGTCATCATTAGTTTAAGAAATATCAAAAAGTACGTACCATCAAGTTCCTTGACAGCCCGAACAAAGTCGTTCGGATCTTTAAACGAAACAAATCCGTATCCTTTTGTCTTGTTGGTCCTCTTATCACGAATAACTCTGGCCTTTTGAAAGGACGGGTATCTTCCAAAAACTCTGGTCAGAACTTCATCAGTTACGTCATTTCCTAAGTCTCCGCAAAATAGACGAAAATCCTCTGAAAGTGAAAAAAAAATTATTTCAGGAACAGTTATAACTACAACTTAACCCATTCAAGTTTTTTTTAGTACTTGGATCCCAATCCTGGAGCGACTGGTCTTCCCATGCCGTGCCCCCCGCACATCTGACAACTTTTTTCGGTTTTTTATCTTTCTTCTTTTTGTTTTTGTTTTTATCATGGTCGTTTGTATCACTAGAGGATGTCGAAGGCTTGGAATCTGATGACGATGGCTCTGTTGGTAGCGGAATAGCTGATACAACAACTGGAGGAATCATGGGAGCCCCCAACACAATGGAGTTTGCAGGAATCCCGATCCCTGAAATTGATCCAGCTAATGGAATAGGCGGTACAAACCCTGAATGTGGAGGACCAGGAATTGTCATCATTGCGGGAGAAGAAAGTGTTGGCCTCGTCGTAAATATTGGAGGTGCAGCTGCAGCCATACCCCCTGACGACGGTCTTGTAATAATAGGTCTAAATCCCCTAGGCATTCCTGGTGCTGAAGACACAGGCGTTCTGACGGGTGGTCTTAGTATTGGGGAACGATACACTTGAGGTGCCCCACTATGTATAATTGAATACAAACGAGTGAGAAATTTGTTAGCATCCCGTCACAAATACATACAAGTTCAATATTACCTTATCGTGACTTGCGGAGGTTTGTTAATTAGAGGTGGTGCCGTTATAAAAGAACCACTTGATGCAGCCCCACCAGCAGGTGTAGGTTGTCGCCGAAGCTGTGCAGGAATAAACGCAGTTGCGGAATGCGATGGACCTGAGGATGGTTTTCCAAGTGAAGAGATCTCCGCTTCAAACCGATCCATTTCACATTCAATTTTTCTCCTATAGTCATCCGCCATTTTGATATAAGGTTCTGCGCGAGTGTGAACTTTGAAACTCACAAACTGACAATCAGACAGAACAATATACTATTTAAGTCAAGATTAACGTCCGCGGATGAATACGCATGTATCACGTATTGCTGCAAATCGTCGAAGTTATCTAATTGGATGTTGTGTGCGTTCACTGTCAACTGTGCACTGATTTAAATTAAGTAAAAAAAAATGTCCAGGCGTAGGCGCTTCCACAATGCCAATAAAATAATTAAAAATTTGAACAAAACATTACGAAAAATCCAAAATGGTTTATCGCTTGTCTACCTCACGCAAATTCATATTTTATAATCGTCACAAAAGTTGTGTAAATGATTAACTGAATGCATTTCTCTCTTTCTCTGCGTTGCGTTTACTGTTTATATAATATGAAAAGAGAACTTAATTCCGAACTTAATGTACTTTGATTGCAATAATATGTTTACAGTTTTGAAGCCATCCCTTCGCGGTACACAACAATTTTTATCCTGGCATACAGGAGATTTTCTTCATGAATATGCTTTAACAGGTGATGATATTGATCTGTGGAACTCCAACCTAGGTGAAAGTTTTAAGTTTGTAGTCTTTATGCGTAGTACATTAAATAAACAACTTACTTATATTTGCTTATTGTATTTATTACATGTGTATTGCGAGTGACCACAAAACAATAAATGGCAGTTTTTAATTAAATTAGTTTTGCGTATGTCTTATTTCTGTGCAAAGAATCCTTTCCCTATGTCTCAAATCTATAAAAAAAAACTTGTCTAATTACAGACGGATGCCACACTAGAAGCCATCAGTTATTTACCAATTAACAATGGTTTACGTACTTACATACTATCATTTTACATGTCTATTTCTTATTGGATAAAACTGAATGACCCATTTCCACAGAATGCATTTCATATGCGACAATGCGACACGACATGGACGCAAACATTTCGCAGGTTCAAGGCTACTACGAAATCACAAAGGCAATTGTGTAATTCACTCACTCCCGTGAAATATGACACAATTGAATTGACTATATGAAATCTCAAAAATTTGATTAATATTACTGTTGTTGTGTAAGCGTTGTGTATATTTGTTCTTAAGTTTGAAATTGAATTCTTCTTAAAAGCTGAAAGTTGAAGTCATTTTGAAAAAAATGTACAACATAAAATCTAACAAAAAAATGAATGTAATTAACAAAACTGAGGACCAGGACGAAGCTGAAGCTTCTGCAGTTCATTTTATGAACTTACCAGTGGAGGTAAAGTTTGCAGATATACTTTTACCTGTCTGTACACAGAATTCTAATGTCAATTTTCGTGTTCTCAACTTGAGAGAAATTTAATCATAATATTTTTTTTAAACCAGGTGCGTGTAGGAATATTTGGATTGCTACTATATCCAGATCTGCTAAGTGTAAGACATGTGAATCGGCAACTAAAAAAAGAGGTGGACGAGCACATGGAATTCCACATAAAATTTGATCAATCAAACCATAGCCTCAAACGACTGTTGCAACTCCGCATTAAATCTTGTCATGTTATTAACTTTAGACATCAGAAGCAAAACCACAGACGCTTTAGTTCTAAAGTTTTTGGCCATCCAGGAAGAGTGAAGAAGCTCACATTTGATGGACCAATATCAAGGACAAATCTTTTTAAAATTTTAAATCAGTGTCAAAGTGTTGAGCATCTAGTGTTTACGCATGAGACCTTGGGCATTGAAGGAATAATTGAAAAGAACATATTTAACGCATGCCTTCCTCGCCTAAATTTGGTAACCCATTTAAATCTACAGCTCCTTCGATATCCCTTGGGAGATCCATTCGAGGCGGAAGAAAACGTCGAGGCATTTTTGGGAGCCTATTTTCCACATTTACAATCATTCCACTTGTATTATTCTGTCTGGGGGAAATTTTATTCTTTGCTAAAATTTCTTGAAAGGCATCACAAAACTTTAAAGGACATTGAATTACAAGTAGGTGACAGAGGGGATTCCAGAAATACGGAGAATTATTTACGTGCTAGTCCATTAAAGATCACTGCAAGTGAGCGTAAAAACTTGTTATCGCTGAATCTCACAAAGTTTCGATTTCGTGATGACGTCTTGAATCTGAATCGCACAGCAAAAGATCTAGTGACAAATATTTTGCTTAGCCAATCTCATCTTCAAGTATTACAGTTTTATTCACCTGGAGAATTATCGTGGAGTACGTTGGCTAGCATTATCTCATCTAATGCCAAGTCCCTGACGGAAATCGTAGTTTATAATGTTCAAAGTGCAACTACACCACCAAATGGAATTCAACGGGGTGGTGAACCTGCTCAAATTCAAATTCCTGAAATGATCATTGATATGACAATTTTTTCCAAATGTTCTCAGTTGTCAACACTTGCCTTGTCATGTGCTTCCTCTAACGGGAACGATCCCAATGTGATTGGCAGTGTTTTGATGAAAATGAATAATTTGCATTGTATCTCGTTCTCTATTGAAAGACTGCATTTAACGGGATTCACACTTGTGGGTCAAGAGTTGGTGTACCTAACTAACAAAACGAATAAATTGAAAGAAGTTTTGATTGCTGATGCTGGCACCATGAGGTATTCAGATGTGTTGAACAGCTTTTTGAAAAACTGTAAAAATTTGTGCTATTTGAACGTTAGACCAGTTGTGCTCCAAGCTGCGAATGAAGAATTGTGGTGGACGGAGGTGCAAAAGTTATCAAAGCTGTACGAAAGATTTATGGGAATATCCTACGATCCTATTGATGACTTAGAAGGATTTGAAGCTAATATCAGCGCATCGGATAAGGAGTGGTTGCGATCATACAGTACATCACTCTCTGTTTATTCGAATTCAGAGTTAATTGATTAGAAAATAAAGAAACTCACATAAAAGCAGGAGCTGCAAAATATGGTTTCGTGCTAGCTTTTAATTGAAGGATTATTATTGTAATATATATATTAAATTATGAATAACATATTTATCTCGATGCAGTTTTTAATTAACTTAAATGCGAAATAGACCAGACGATTATATATTTGTAGAACGCGTCTTGCAGACTGTAAGAAGACGTACTTATCGTAATTAGTAACTGACCTGCTTAATTCATGCCAAGCCAAACATCATAGTTATCTGATTAATAAATCTCGCGCATTTTAATTCGAACCACTGAATGACTTTGCAATATGTGAACCTTTCAGGGGTGTCATCATCTCATCATCGGTATTACGTAATTAACACACATGATAAACTCT